>VWZT01012036.1:1285495-1310676 GCA_013397055.1 Pachycephala philippinensis
GCCAGCGGCCGCTGCCTCTGCTCTTCCTTAGCCATCGACCGGCTCTGGAGAACATGGCGAAGAGGGGCCGTCCTCCCCCTCCCGGGAATCTCACGGCTCCAGATGTAGCTCCAGCCCCGCAGGTCCAGCCCGGGCCGGGCTCAGCAGCTCGGGGAATGTGTCAAGTCGCAAGTAAAGCAGAGAGATAAATTCCTCCCGTGCCACAAATGAAAAGTTTTCCCTCTGAAATCAAAGGATCCTCTGCTGATTCAGCCCAGGTTTGACTTCGGTTCATAACTCCCGAGACCATTATCTCTGCCTTTGTTCTTTCGAGCTGCAGCTATTAATGGATTACAGCAGGACAAAACCACAGCCAGACCAAGCTGCTTTCGTTCTGCAGCTATTTACTATTAGTACCAGCTTTGCTCCCTCGGGCTACTGTGCTTGTGAACCCAGCCCTGAGTTCTGCACGGGGGAGCTGGATGGTGTGGAGGCCACCCTGGATGTCGTGGTCATGGTCACCCCCGACACAGTGGGCATGGGCCAACATCTGCGTCAGTGTCAGTCCCTACATATGCCTGGGCTGATCACATCCACCATGCATTCCTACCATGGGCACAGGAGAGCCAAGATAGGCTGAGCATCAGACTCAGGAGAGAAACAACATGTTTGTTTACTGAGTACCCTGAATTGCCCATGCTCCAGGCAAGGGATGTCATTTTTCTGCTTTCTCCTACAAAAGGTGGAATTTTTCTGCTTCATCCCACACCTTTTCTTCTGATGCTTAGTGATTAACACACATCTTTGGGGTGATTTGCTGTGGAAGTACTGGAGCTACAGCCAAGGTTTAGGAATTGTAATTAGGTTTCTAAAAGGATCCCTCTCCTTGCCAGATCTTTCGTGCTCCAAAATACCCCTGCAAACAAAACACTGTCCATCTATTTCTGTGGCATGGAGCATTTTTGAACATGGATCTTCCCCATCCTAAGGATTAAGAAGATGGAAAGCCATTAATGCTTTCTAAGAGCTTACAGAATTGGGTTTTGTGTGGAGCCACAATTAGGAGTTGCAAGAATCAGCATCCATGTTGTACCAGTCAGCAAAAACTCCAGACCTGGAAATGAATGTAGCCATTCCTCTTAGTCATTGAATCTGTTTACTCATTTTACTCATATTTACCAAGATTATGCTGTAGGTATGTCAGCAGGAAGCATGAATCACATTGTCATTCTTCTTGGAGCACTGTGTGTCCTGTGCTCAAGGTTCTAGGGCCCTAATCAGTGATGGAAGAAATCAAGCAGATGCCAATCACACCTCAAGCCATTCCAAGGAGTGGCAAAAGCCCACATGCTCATTTTTCTTTCTTTAGTTCAGAGACAGGAGAGACTGAAACATTGAAATGTCAGGGGAAACTGTTCCTCCCTTTTTTTGTTACTTCTCTGAAAGACTATTTGGCCTTTTTCCTCCGAGACCACCTTGTTTTAGTCTTTACCTCATCTGATTCTGCAGAGAGCACTTTCTACCTCCATTATATGATTGTTTGCTTGTCTATTGCTGACAATCTTTTAGAGAACTCAGTTAAATGCACTCTTCTTGAGCAAGGTGGTTGTGGAGAGAGAAATGAGAGAGTGAGATGAGAGGAAAATGCAGGTAAAGGTCCCTGTAGCCACGCATGAGAAGATACGGTTCAGGCTTAGACAGGAAAGCTCTGGTGTGGCTCAAGAACAAGGATACAGCAGCATGTAGTTACATTATGGTCCTTGGACTGCTGTCTTTTTTTGTCGGATATTTTACTTTTTAATCTAAATTATCTTTTGAGAAAGAGTCTGGTGTGGAAACTGGGCCAGATTCTGCTTTGTGTAAACCTGGTGTAACTCTAACTTCAAGGGAAATATTCCAGATTGAATCTGGTATAATTGAGATTAAAAATTGGCTCTGGAAGTCTTTTCTTTGGCAATAAAGTTAGAGAAGTTCTGCAAAGAAAAATAATTAAAACCAGGGCTTTATTTCAGTGCTCTTTTAAATAACATATGCTATAGGCGCTTTGAAGGCATTTGTTCTCTATGACAGCAGTATTTTAAAACTTTCACTTAGGTTCCACTAACCAAGTTAACCCTTGACAAACAACTGTGCTTAAAATGCTATGTACAGAAACTTCTAATTTTGCAGGACATTGTCCAAACAAAAAACAAATTCCATTGAAATGATATGATGGCTGCTGTGGAAGTAGCAAGCTTCTGCTTGCTGGTGAAGTTATGAATTTCACTGCTCTAGCCACAACACAAGCATTGAAATCATTCTGAATTTATACCTTAATCAACATGGTTTTTTTCATGATGCAAACCTTGTTATCTGACTGCTAAACTCAACACACTGAGAAGGAGCAATTGTCAAAAGGCAGTTCCTTAGTATCCCTGGAAAGCACACTCTGAAAGGAGTTCCTAGAGGAATGCTGAAATGCTATAAATTACTACACAATTTTCTGTAAGAAAACAAGGTGTCATTTAACCGTTTCTGTGTCCAGTACCACTGTATTTGTTAGGCCCATGCCCATCACAGAAAATATGTCACCATAATTTGATTGCAATTGGTGAGAAGATGTTGGCCAGTTTTGCCAGGTATGGCTTTCAGCCCCAATGAAATCACAAGGACATTTGTCATTCTCTTGAGAGGCCCAGATTTTCATAATGGATTAATCTCTCTTTAGGGTGTATAGGAAAAGAAGGGGTGAAGGAGAATGAGTCATGTATCTTTGATTCCTTGTGGTGTATGAAGAATATGTATTTGGAAAATGTGTTTTGCTCCTTTTAAGTG
This sequence comes from Pachycephala philippinensis, assembly GCA_013397055.1. Lineage (NCBI taxonomy): Eukaryota > Metazoa > Chordata > Aves > Passeriformes > Pachycephala > Pachycephala philippinensis. The sequence continues at coordinate 1,288,289 of VWZT01012036.1, forward strand.
GGGTTGTCATGTAGGCGGAGTCAAATCTATTTTGTTATTTCAGAAGTACATGAATATCAACCCTTGTCAGCCTTCTTTTTTTGCTAGAGGACTCCTTGCTGAATCAACGAACAAAGACACCATGGTGAAGGTGACTCTTTCACGGAGCAATCTTTTAATCTCTTTGTTGAGCAGGTTTATAGAATTAGGAAGCAGCAAGACACACATCACACCCCAACCTTTTGTTGCAATGAGCTCATCCACCATCCTTTCTCTGCCCTGCATGAGAGCCTTGGAAGGTTGCAGGAAGCAAACATGGGAGGAGAACCCAGACTACAGCTCGGAAAGAACCTGTACTGCAAGAGCCAGGAAGATGGAGCCCATTCTGATTTTACACATTTGAGATTTCTTTCAGAGGAAGGGAATTGTGGGGTAATCCCTCACCTTCCTGGCACCTATTCCCATCCATGTCTTGCTTCCTTTGTCCCTTGTTAACAGGCTAAGTGCTGAAGGAATAGCAATAAGGATACAAAAAAATGCCCAATTCAGAACAGTTCTCTTTGTCCATCTGTCATGGACACCACAAAGAAGGAATAGGCACAGGTCACTTCATCTCTGTTTTTTATTTCATAGTCAAAGGAAATACAAGCGTGCTTTCCTTATTGTCAAGAGAGTACAGAATTTCCTTCCCCTCTCTTTGCGATGGGAGAAAACATTTGTAAAGCCAACATAAATCCAAATAAATTCTTGCAATTCCTATCCATCATATCCATCAGCAAACTTTTATTTTTCTGTTTTTAGTTATTTTTCTCCCAACTCATTATATACTACTACAGGAAAAAGGTATTATTGAAATCCACGCATCTATGAAATTTCGTTGGGAATCTCTTGCTAAGCAAGCAGCAGGCAGAGTCTCTGGTAGTCTGAATGAATCTATGAAGCCTGCTCCGATTATCCTTTTCCGAAACATTGTAGGATTTAGTCAACTTGACAAGATAAAGGGTTTGAGGAAATGCTTTAGTCCAGAAACATTAACAGCTGTACAGCTGGGGGCTGATCAAAACAGTGCTCAGAAGTATAACCATAGCCTCTGCTGTTAACAGGGATGTTGGAGGCACGCAGCTCTGGTTTAGGGGAGGTTAAAATATATAGGTGGTTAGACAGTTTGAGTGGACAGAAGCCATTGTAAATATCTGAGGAGTCTACTGCTTCTTTTTGTGGGAGACAAATGGTCCCCCAGCCCACTTAGCACCTGCCAGTGTCTCTCTGCTGCCCTTTGCCCTGTGAGGCTGCTTGTTCTGACAGCTTCTGAAGCTCTCCTGGCTTCAAATTCTTTCTCCGTATGTTGGCCTTTTTCATTGCTGCTTATCCTAATATTGACTTAGGAAAGGAGGAGAGTTAAAAATAGCTGGCTCCCCTACTGTCTGCAGACCTTCTGCCTTGCTTTACTTTAGGCCTGTGAATCACAAACATTGGTTTAAACCATCATTAGCATCTGAATGAGGCTAAAGGGACAAGAGGAGCTAGGGTAGGCAGTCACCTTGTGTAAGTATCACTCCTCAATTATTTTGAAGAGCAGGAGAGAAGCAGGATCACAGTGGAGGATGATTGCATCCCATTTCAGCAGTGAGGATTATTTGGAATTAAGGACATAACAAACCTTCTTTCAGAAAACCATGTTGGATCCCTCAAAGCATCCACTGGAGTCTGAGTAAAGCCTGTTGTCATTCTTGGGTAGCTTTGTTTCCTCCCTTCTCTCTGCCATCATTGTTTCTAAGCTGCTCTGCCTGCCCAAACCCAGGAGAAGCAAGGATGAAGCCCCAGGTCACAGGAGTATGCAGTGTGAAGGGGGATGTGTGTGACAGGGGGGAGGGGTCATACTGCAGTGGGTGGCACAGTTTTATGAAGGTCAGTAAACCTCGGCTCCATCAGGCCACCAGAGAGAGTGGGTTTCCCAGCTGGAATCACTCAAACATGTGGCCCTGCACTGAAAAACACCCTCACTCCAGTCTCCAGGAATGCATCTCTGCCATGGTTAGTAAAAGTGTCCCAGAATATCTCAGCATCACAGTGTTACACAAGAAGAGAGCCAGACTCTGAGAAAGACACATTCAAACTGGGATTGAAACCAACTGCTGGCTTCCCACCCAGAAGCAAAAATAAAATGAGCATAGTCTGTAAGCACAGGCACCATGGAGTCCCTCCACCCAGCTCCATGGCTTTGCCAGCTCTGCAACTCCTGCAGCATCTCCAGAAACCACAACAGAAAAGAGACACCACAAAAGTCAAACCCAGAGTAGTCTGTGGTGAGGTGTCCTTCAGGGAGAAAAGCTTTCAGATCTCCACAGAGGTTAAAAAGTGCCAGGAGTGATGGTTTTTAACCTGTTCGGGTAAAAAAATAACCCTTTTGTTATGACAGCGGGTAATGAATCCAAAACACTGCAGCACTGTGGCTTTGGTAAGGAGTCAGTGCTGAGAAATATGATGTCATCCTGATGTCAGCTGGAATGTGTCACATTGATATGGCAACGTAATGACTAATTCCTGTGGACTTGTGTCCCTACCATTCACTGGGGAGGCCCAAGAATCAGTTCCACCACTCTGAGCCCATAGATGCAGCCAGAGGGACAGGATAGTAACACACCTGGAGGACAGACTTTCTGTTGGAAAAGACCTGGATGCAGTCTGTGGTCTCCCGAGGTCAGGGATTATGCTGAGACCTGGAATCAGAGCAGGACCACAGTGCACGAAAGGCCACATGTAGAGGGTACAGGCAGAGCATTTCCTAGTCTTGAAGGTGGTGGTGACAGGTCTCCAGGCACACTGAAATGCATTGGCACCAGTCCTCAAATCCTCCATTTGGATGGGGAGTGTTTTTGCTGATGATTAGATGAGTAGGTCCACATTAGGGGCATGAATGTATCTGGGGTGGGGAAAACCCAGGGTAGGCTGAGCAGCTAAGCTTGTGGAGAAAGCACAGGCAGAGGCCTGTGTCCCCATGCTGGCATTTATGTTAATTATGAACTTAACATTCACTAAAGCAGCTACAAGGCTACAAAGGTGAAAGTTCAGACCACCTACTATTTCTGTTCAGATTAGCTTGGAAAACTTTGGGCTCATGTATACCAACACATGAAATACCCTTTGGAGTTATGGTCCAGAAGACTGGGTTCAACCAAGTAAATGAAATGGATCAGCTCATGTCTAGTGTTAGTTGTACAGGAAGAAAGACCAGTCACTTCACAGTGATTACAGTAACTTCACTGATGTAAAGGAGGGATAATGCTGAAATCCACAATGTTACAGTGAGCAAAGAATGGGACCAAGAGGATGGGTCTTTTTTCTTTGAACTCATAGTGGTCATCCATGATGTTTTTCACTTTTTGAAAACCGAAATGGTAAATCTGAAAATCTGTAAGGACAACATTATATGTAACAAGCTGTACCTACAGGGACCTGTTAGATGTCTCTCAGAAAAAGCAGTATACTGAAGGTGGAGTTCTAAGAAAATTTTTTTGTGTTTTTGTTAAGAATATCACCAAAAGGACTTTGTTTTGGAAACAATAAAAACCAGAGCCAACTTTCCACTTCCAGCATCTCCCATTCAGAAGGAATGTGCAGAAGACCTTGATATGATATGAATTAAAAGGATTCTGCCTTGCCAGCCCTAAATTCCAGGAAGTGAGACACAGCATCCTCATCTGCTCTTGCAGGCAACATTTGTTTTTACTCTAGCCTAAATACCAGACTGTTTCCTAAATCTCAAGAAGTTGACCGTTCACTTAGATTCCTCAGCCTCTCGCAACAGAGGAGCAGGCTCTACACAGGCATTTCAAGCACTCTTGCATGCCATCCAAAATCGACTCCTGCCCCTGGAGATTTAGAGGCGCCTCTGGAAGAAACACAACAGGATTCCAATGTGCACAGAGCTGGTGGGACAGAACTGCCCCAAGGCCCCTTGGTGGCAGTGCACAGAGTGATGAGGCCAGGAGATCCTTTCCTATCTGAAGCCAGACTAACACAACAGCTCATGACCCTACTGGGGAGTAGATTGCATAAAGTAGATTCTGAGCTTTGTGAACTCCTTCCATAACCGTGTAAGGGCTGCTTTCAGATTTTGGTTATTTTCTTTCTCTTTATAGTGTCTCTCATTATTCTACTTTCTGTTCACAGGCAGCAGGCATCCTACTTGCTTTCCACACATATGTGTGCAAAAATGTGCAGAATGTGCCCCAAAAATGTGCAGAAATTCTCTGTCTCTGGATTCTGAGCTAGTGGACATTACCAAGCCAGTCCTTCGCTCCCTGCAGATCAGCTGGGCTGATGCTCTCTGAGTTTGAAGTGCATCGTGCTAGCAACATCTGACACTCTTCCAAGAGGTTGTGCACTGCATCTGGTGGAGTCGCTGGATTTGCTGCTATCATGTAGAGGAAGGATGCAGACAAAGAGGCTTCTGCAGCCACCAGACAGCTATTAAAATTTAGAGGTCCTGATCCTGAGGACAATAGGGTCAATTTAAATTTGTTGGCATGCCCATGCCTGCTGTAGACTGGTAAACCACCACCCTCCTGCTTCCCCCTCCTCACACCACGTGGCACCCACTCTGGTGTAAGGTAATTTTCAAAAAAACATCTTAAAAAATGTCCTGTAGCATACTAAATATTTTACTAAATACTTTCTGAAGTTGCTGAGGTATTTAAGTCATGAGCAACATTACTCAGAGGTAGTATAATAACTTTTCATCTTGAAATACAATTAATTGTATAAAACAGAATATTTTGGCAAGCATTGCTCTTTCCCAAACATAAAAACATGTTGTTGTAATAACTTCATAAGAATGAATCAGGGACTCCATAAGCATTTGGTCAAAGCCCATACCTCTGCATATTGTATATAAAAAGACTTTCTGCTTGGCCATACTACCTGAAGCCTGAGTTAAGATCGGGGTTCCTAAAATTCATTATAAGATGGTCAAAAAACTTCAACAAGCTATATCAATATGTACATCTGCTCGTGTAAGGGGCTCTTTTTCAGCATCACTATGGGAGAAACGCAGAACAGTGAATGTAGCTCGTCAGGACAGGATCGATATCCTATCATCAAGCAGGATATCTTCCATCCCAAATCCCTCTATGGCAAACAGTGCAAAATCACTGCTCCAAATGGGATTCTGGCAGTTGTTAACATAAATTTAAAAGCTTCAATAAGCCAAAACAGATCACTGCTTCTTGCTGGAAATTTTTAACACACTCTTGTAGAAGTTTTTTTATTTTTCTCCAAGAAATCTCTTCCTTTTAGACAAAATTAAGACGATCCAAATTGTGGCCTAGAAGAAAAAAAACTATTTAAAACACTACCAGGTTCCCATCTTCCGCATTTCTTTGAGTTTCATTTTGCTTTTTTTTTTTTTCTCAAAGCATATAGAGGAAAAAAAAAAGAGAGAGAGAAGAATGGGAAACATCCCTGTGGCATGGCGACTCTCCCCAGCTTGAGAGCTGACACTGAACATTGGGGTTATCTCAACTCTGTACTCCAGTTGAGCTTGTTTACTCCTTTGTGCAATGATGAAGTTGTGCTGGCTCAATTTCAAGCTATTGCAACAGTCACATCCTGAGACTCTTCCTCCATCTGTCTGTCTTCAGACTGTAGCACATCCTCATTTATTGGACCAGGGACAGAGAGAAACTGGGTCAAGAGAAAGACAGGTCGGTGCTTGCTCCTTTGTGGCAAAACCAGCGCCGAGGCTTTAAGCTGTGCCTGTGGCACAGGCAGAGCAGGTGCTTGCTGCAGTTCTGGACTGAGTCAGCAGATAGATACCTGAGAGGGGAGGAGTTTGTGATGGATTTGGGCAACCTGGGGATGCAAGACTTCTCTAAACAATTTTGAGAGCAGAGAGTGGTGAAAAAGAGGAAGAGGATCAAAGAAATGCACACAGTTCCTTTCCAGCCTCTTCTGCCTCCAGTATCATCTGGTTGAAGTTGATGTGGCTCACTATGGCTTGAACAGGCAGGGTGATTGCAATACTAAATGTTTCTATGGTATGTGAAAATACAACAGTTTTACATAAATATCGATAAGTGTTTGTTATGCTGCCTCAGGAAAATGAGATATGCAGCACTTTCAGCAATGCAGATAATATTCATACAAGAAAACATTAGGAGAATATGACTGCATATAACATTTAGGCTAATTTTTACTTTATTTGACAACTGTTTTGAACAGAAAATAGCATTTTAGAAAGATTTTTCACTTCCTATACTCAGATTAAAAGGAGTTTGAGGTGCAAAGGTCACTCATTTTTCTAAAGGGTGTGGTGACATAGATCAAAAAGTTATATCATAGCATTAAATTTGCTTCATTACAAACTTTGATCACTATCAGGTTGTTATGATTCTTATTGGAGAAAACCTTTGAAAAAATCAAGTCTCACTAGCACAGTTTTGAAATGCTATCTCAAGCATTTCTTTTGAAATTCCTTTGAAATATTTTTGTCACATTATTTGTTCTTCTTAGTTTGTTTTCCTAATCTTTGAGTTTTATATTTTCACAAGGAACCTTTTATTAAAAAAAAAAATTTGAATAGCTCCCTCATAAGAGAAAAAGATATGCCAAGTTTGCTGAGTGTATCGGATATTACTTGCCAATTTGATATTTACCTTATATGCAGACATGGGCAAAATTTCAAGTTATACTGTTACCTTACATTTTGATGCTTTATTTACACAATCCGACAAATTCCCATAAACCAGCAAAGTTGTGCAATTCTTCTCCCGTGTTTTCATCTCTTAGCACAGATCTGTAATTTTCAGAAGAGAAGGACATTGCACCATTTCTGGATCAATGTAGATAACTTCCTAAGTCGTCTCCTCCAGAGGAAGATTACAATAATCTATTATTTGATATTGTAACTAATGCAGAAACTGCCAAAACCAGCCTCATTACTGTCTAGAGTAAAGAACTGAAAAAAGAAAAAGGAAATCAGAATAGGAAAAGTCCAGGATTTGTGGACGAGACTGTAAGAACAGCTGTACTGAGCAAGACCAGAGGCCCACGGTCAGTAGTGAGTAACACAGAAATAGAGGCAAATGCAGAAGGAGACATTTAATATTTTTTGTTTACTAATTCCCAATGTCCATTAATTTTTCAGGTTGCACTTTTTACCCCAGTGGATTCTTAGCTCCTGCACATCCAGCATCAAGGAGCTCCTTGGAAAGAAGTGTAATTAGAGGTTCAGGAGAGATGAGTACCACACAACAATACAGAAATTGGTAGGGTTGGAAAGACTCAAAGACAAAATGTGAAATTAGATTTTTGAGATGCCAATAAAGAAAACATAAATTACAGCTGGCAAATATTAGGGAGAAAATTAATAGGAAGGGTCGTCATAGATTTCATAAAGAGAAGCACGAAAACATTTTAAACAAAGAGTAAGGTGTTCTTTATTAGAAGGAAGATCTTAAGGAAAGAACATGGGGTTTGCTGGGTCACTAAGGATAAAAGGCAAAACTTAAAATAAACACAATTGCTAAGAATCAGGGTGATTTCCTTTCATTTATATTTATCATCAGAAATATGGAAAGGTGTCTGCACTTTAAGAACCATTAGGCTATCTTGTAGATGAAAAAGTCAGAAACAGAATTTACATTGCAGGAGGTTTCCAGTGCCAGATGTTGTATATATGTAAAGGCTGTGATGAAGCTGAAGGCTGGATTTGCTGAGCAGCCAGTAACAACATACAGTATCCACAGTGGCTCTTACAGGAGACCAAAGGACTGCAAAGGCCACAGCTGCTCTCCAAAAGCCTCTTTAGAGCAGTACAGCAAGGAAGAGTCTGCCAATATAATCTATTGGCATCAAGCTGGGAAGAATCACTGGCAGGCAAAAGGACCATGACAGCAGGCAAAAAAGAAGTTGAGGACTGAACCGAGAGAAGTGAGATGAAATCTGGCATGAGAAAGTGCAAGGTCATCTACCAATGGTATATGAACAGTTTTTGCTGTGGATATAAGAGAGACTTGTAGACTGATGGGATAATTTTGATCTCCTACTCACATAATGGTGAAAATAAAATAATTTCTTTTAAAAAAAGCAAACAGATAACAGGATATATCAGGATAGAAAGTAACATCAGAGAGATGGAAGAAAAAATGTCATTCTATGAGGCACTAGGTTTACCTTGTTCAGCTATATTCAAGAATACGCATGAAAAGGAAGTCCTAGGTACAGGAGAAGAGCTGCCTTGAAAGTGGGAGGACATCCAGAGAGCTTGGCTACCTCCATCTGTCAAACTGAAAACTGAAGAAGTATAAATGTCTTGAAAATGTATCAAAAGAGTAAATACCAGAAGAGAGAAAACTCACTTAAAAAAAAAAAAAAAAGCAAAAGAATAAATGTGCTAAAAGATATTCGTAAATAAAACATCAATAATGAAGTAAATATTGATGATGCATCTGTTTAGGATGATACATAAAATGCTTCCATTTTGTCCTCTAAAATGGTGGGCTGGTCACCAGGGGCACTGCAGCAGTCTGAGAGGTGAAAGATCTCTCATGACCCTAGTCTCAGAGGACCAAACTCTATAATCCTGAAGGGCATTTGTTTTGCCAGAAGGAAGGGACAACAAAGGTAAGTGGGCATCAAAACTGTTGGATCCCTTTCCCAGCTTGGAGAACCAAGCTATGAAACAACGGCTCCTCTTATGGGGAGGACACATCTCCCTCATCAATAACCTCTGCTATATATACACCAATTCATCCCTTGCTGATGGCTGCACTAACTGCAGTCTGATTCTCCAGAGCTTTAAGATACATGGAAGAGGCAGAGATTTCTCATACTAAGAGTTAGTGCTGAATTATGACACTCCACAAACCAATGCAGCACAGAGAGGTATCTATCTCTTTATTATGATTTTTAAATGTCCTAAATAAAAGGAAACCATTAATTGCACTGATAGGTCAATACTTGGCTCATTAGAAGTTCAGTATTTGCTCAGGAGTTCCTGTATTACAGGTCAGGTCATCAGAAAGTTTACACCTTTCTGAAGCTTGCAGTAATTAGCTGCCAGCTAGGGTTACTCCTCAGTATTGAATTAAAATGCTGGGACAGGAGGCAAGAAAAAGACCAGGCATGGAACCAAAGCTGCAACCTGCTAACTTCACTGATACCTGGCACTCTCCCCTGAGAGCAGCTCAGCACATTGTTAGTGCATCAGCTTGTGAAGGCTCCTTCTCAGCACACAAACCTTCAGAAGTTGGCTGGAGGTGACAGCATCTCTCTAAACACCTTGGCCATGTGCTGAATCGTCTTGTTACACCCCCACGAGTAAAGGAATGCTATTAAATCAGGCATAGCTGGAAGTTGTATTTTCAGAGTGATCTGGACCTCATGTTATTTATATCTGTAAAACAATTAGCCCATGCTCTCTTCTTTCAACACTCAATTCAATCTTCTTTTTGCAATGATAAAGGGAATGAAGTTTATGGGTATTTCTTAAGTAACTCTGAACACAGTTGCCATAAGTGTGGTCTCAGGGATTTCTCTCTCCTTTTCAGTACTCACATCTAAGTTTCTTCAAATAATTGTATATATGGGCTGGTGCTATGCCAGCCTCTTCTTGTGTGTACACTTGTTGCCTTTTTGTTGCTTACAGACACAAAATGAAGATTTTCTCAAGGTGGAGAGAAATATTTCATTCTGCTTGCTCAGGCTCACATGGCAAATGCCACCCTTGCTTTGGGAGTTTCCTTGTCATTTCTCTATCTCCCCTTCTTCTCTTCCGCTTCCAGAAACAAAAATATTTTGTCTTGAAATAAACTTTCTGCATTCCACTTGCTATTTTTGTGAATGGTGTAAGGCAAATGCCTGCTTTCCATTACTCCAGCAATCAGCCAGATTTTTTTTCCTCAAAGCTTTGGGAATACTTACCTGAACAGGGATGCTGGTACACCTCTGTGGGTGTGACTCACCCTTCACCTCTGGGGACATCACTTGCAACTCAGGGAGCACAGATCTGTAATTTGAAGCTGAAGGACAATACTTCTGTTTCTATGCTCACAGCTTATTGAGTTTTAGAAATAATTTGTGTCAACTGAATCCTATGTCTGTGCCACAACTCCATTAACATACCCACAATATCTATTAGGAAAATAAAATGTTTGACTTCATTGAATGAAAATGCTGCATGTTTCCTGTAAAATTTGACAAATTCCAGCATTAACCGGAGGAAAATGAAGTCTCTGTATCAGCACACATGGAGGCAGAAGGGGATTAGTGTCTTTTCAATAATTAAAAATGTATAAAGTTGAGGCTTGACTCAAAGCCTGAATCACAACCCATTGAACTTGCTGGACTAAGTCCAGAGGCTGCAGTAGGCTTTGGATCAGTTCCAGACTCCAAAAAATAAGTAGGTGAAATTTAATATCCTGAGATATACGTGAGCCTACATTAGACGACCTAATAATTTCATTTTGGGCTTCAATTCCATGCATCTTGTCAAGTCTGAGGCCTTTTTAGCCTCTTAAAAACAGCTGTGGCCTGAATGGTCTGAAGAAAACACAAAGTAGATGTCTACACTACACAGCAGGGCATTCTACAGAGACCCCAGAGCCACTGCTAGCTGCACATTGTCCCCTCAGCTGCATGGCACCATGCCCAGGCTAAGACCTGCTGAGCAGCATAGATTGTTAACGTCACAGCAGCTTGGCTTTCGGAGCTTCCCAGCTCCTCTGCTCCTTGCACCCATCCCCACATGGAAACTCCACCAGTTTCTGCCCCGTCCACTCAGCTGCTCATAGGATTGTTACCCAATACATTGCTCCTAAAACGGCTCAGGTTAGCCAAAATCACCTCCCTAAGCCAATTAAGTTAACCTGGTCCATCTCTGTTGACTTTGTGCGAGGTGCTTTATGGGCAGATGCAAGCGGTGTGGAGCTGCTGGGAGTGTAAGGATAAACAGCTATGTCAGAACATATGTCACCCAGCTGCCACCAAGGAGTTTACCCCAGAAATGTTGCCTTGGTCTGTCATCTAAAAGTGTCTGTATCTTTTTCTCTCTTAAAAACAGTGCACCAAGTCCTGAACATCTTATCCCAGGCAATGCCTGCAGCCTTCTACACTGGTATAGCTGTTTTGTTCTTGAGCAAAGCTGTAGCTCAGCATGCAGTCAGAAATTTAGGATTCAACTTCATATTGATAAAAAGGCATCAAATGCAAGTAGAGCAATTACAAATAAAACTAGAAAAATCCTTTACTGACTTCTTTTGTCACATTTCAGTTGTTACAGGAGAGAAAGCAAGTGTAAAAGGAGAATGGTATTGCTCCATCTGCTATGGGTTTCTAAGCAGAAAAAATTCTCTGCCATCTTAAACACACAAACACCAATATGGTAGGATAATATTTGCCCCAACTTTGGTTTTGTCAAGTCTTATTCCCTCTTGAGACTGTTGATTATGTTTCTATGTGAGAAGAAAGTCTATGATTGCAGGTTTCTCACTAGTGTTGCACTTTCTAAATACTAAAAAGGCTGCAGTGGCAATTTTGCTGAAAGGAGATGTGGTATGCAACATTTTCCCACCATGCTTTAAAGTTGCTTTTAAAGTGGAGTGAATCAGCACTGTTTTCCAAATTCCAGGAAGAGGCTATAACTCTTGCGAACTCTAGAGGAGTGGAAATAACAGTTGGGCATTTTAATGGAAAAAGTAATATTACTCTAATGTATCATTTGAAACCTTCACACGGCTCATTATAACTATTTTTAAAATCAAACTGTAAGGGAGTTAACCCCATAAATATGGCAATGGTCTAAGTCCTCTGGAAATGACAATACTTTCTTGACAGGCCAGATTTTGCACCACTGAAATGAAGAAAGATTTTTACTTTCCTGGGAGAAGATGACAAATATTCATGTTGTCAAATTTCAGCCCACTGTTTTAAATGACAGCAATGCTAACTGAAAATATTGAGTGCTGTATTACAGGCATTTTCTCTCATCAGTCAAAATATTTTCCTGAGCAGTTTAACAGAATGTTCATCAGCTCAGCGTAAAGAGATCCCACTCTTGCCTACGTGGTCCAAATCAGGAGGAATCCCATTGAACTAACACCTTTGCTGCACCCCTGATATATGAAAGGAGAACCAGGTAAGAGAATAAAACAGGTGTATGTTACCTGCCATTTTATATAAACTACTCCAGGAAATCACCCGAGAGACTTCTCAAACTAAGCACCTGTTAAAATTATTATTCAGTTGTATTATGTGTAGTTGAAAAAGAAATCTTTATACATAACGTGTTTGCATTGTAAAATATAGATTATTTTCCCTTAAAAAGGCATCACTCTTTCTTGCACATCACAAGAAAGTTTCTTTCAAAACACCAGATCCAATTACTGGTGTACAGCATGAGTTTCCCAAATTTGTAGTACTGCAGAAGTGCTTCATGAATTAGGAGTGTTTAGGAAAAGGAAGCAAAGAATACCAAGAAATCCTCCCAGTCTGGACAATACACAAGCAGCATAAATCTGGGGCCCAATACAAAAACTTACAAAGATGGCCTGAAACTGAGGTCAACATCAAAATGAAGAAGCAATGTCATTAATAAAAGTGTGTGTAGTATTTTATCCTCTATGTGCTTTCTCCATCTGTAACTAATCTATATGATGAGCAAAGGTGCTTCTAACTGAAGCTTGATGGAAGTTAATGTATTAGATAAATCTGGTACTACCCTCTCTTTTTTTCTTATAAAGTTGTCAAAATAGCACAGTAGATACCAATCAGGCCTCTTAGGTTTTCTCCCAATCTTTGCCTCTTTGCCAAGACTGCATGAGCAGCATTCCCTCAATGGCTCTTGACTTCGTGATGGTGAGAGCAGAAAATCCCAGTCTGTATTCTTTCCTGACATACATTCCATACAGCAACCAAGTGTGAGTTGCTCTGATGAGTTCACTCTGAAGCACACCCCACACTCTGACAGTCATGGTACAGGTTGGATGGGGATGGAGGAACTGGGAAGAGCAAGAGGCTTGACCTCACTTATTCCACATTTTTTGGCCAGTGGTTTTAATTTCTTGCCTACCAAATGACTAATATCTGGTCATTACACCAGACTGATTATGCATCTGCCCATAACTGCTATTCCTAAGTCAAATTATTCCAGGTTTCCTCTGTTAGATCACCTGATCCAAAACAAAACCCCTTTGAGATGCTACTACTCACTCTAAGGAGTAACCTTCCCCAGGAAGATCCATAAAAAGTTCACAGAGGTGAAGATGGATATACAGAATACAGAGAGGGCAGGACTGGAAAATAGACCTCCCACCCACATAAAAAACTCTGCACCTGAAAAATCCTCCCAGCTCTTTCTACATCACTACCCTGTGCCCAAATAAAATGGAAAAAATTGAAGAAAATCTCATAATAGTTTCTGAGCTGGCAGGGAATACATCCACAATTACTTTTCTCCCAAACATTAAGGGTTAACATTTATTAGTAAGAAAGCAAGTGGGAGGGTCAGACAAACTTGTGAGCAGAAGACACCCACTGCTGCAGCCTTCAGAGCTATAGCATAATAAGCAGCAGAATTTGCCCAAGAGAGTGTAAAGCCAGTTTGATGAAGTTTGTATGCCACCAGACAGACCAGGAGAGGAAGACACTGGCTGATGGGGCTTGATATATGTGATCTGAAAATGAAAAACTGTCTAACCTTCTTTTACGGTCATATCCAGCAAGAAGGAACTTAGAGTAGCCAGCTCTAGCCTTCTGTATGTAGGTACTCAAGCTGAGTTTGTTGCCTCTGCATTCATGGAAAAAGAAAGGTGTCTCCAGAGAGTGATTCAGGAAAGCACTTAATCACATACTTAACCTTTGAAGTGTGCTCAAACAATATTGAATTCTCTAATTAAAAGGGAACGTTTCCAGTGGATAGCCATAGTGATGGGAAATGCAATGGACACACAACACTAAGAGCATCAGTCCCCTGCTACCTCTAGTTAGAAACTACTCTCAAGATTTCTCTTTAGAGCACATGCCTTTAGCTGACCTATCGCAGAGTAGAAGGTGGACCAGGTCAGTAAAGAAATCCTCAAATAAGAAAGTCTTCTGATTCAAAGGCCTGTTGGACTTGGTTCCCAAGGGGAAATCCCAGTACACTTACACTGATGAGTGGGATTAACAATTGCACTGTCAACTCATCTTGTAAATCCACTACAGTACCTCTAAAATGGTTCACTTGAAACACTATAAACAAGACAGCCTTTGTGTTCAAAGCGACAGAAGTGTTTGCTTACAGTGAAGTGTGTCTCTGACGCTCTTTGAGTATGTCAAGGTTAAATCCTCTATGCAGTACAATGACTGTTTTCCAAAGAATTTGAACACACTGCTGAATATTTTAGGCACATTAAAAGTAAAAATACTCCCTTGACAATGTCGTATACTCAAGTTCATCAACCAAAAAAAAAAAAAAAAAAGTATGTATGTAAATGCCGAGGCATACTTACAACATTTTATAATCATTACTTAGAGCAGAGGGTGGGTGGTTGTCTTGTTTTTGACAGTTCTTACATTTTTGCAATCTGAGGAAATGTGGAATAACAGGCAGCTCTGACACCCTATAAAATATATAGCATTGCCAATTCTTGTACTTCGTTTTTTTCTTCCTGCCAGTGAGAGTTCATTTTGTCTCACTGCAGGCACCCAGTTTAAGAGGTTTTTTAAGCAGGCTGGAATACAGTCCCTGAAGAAAAATAAGTATGCTAAAATAGGCAAAACCTGTGCTTTTTACATGTTATTTTATTTTTCCTTGGGTTGTTGTGCTTAAACTAAAGTTGTTTTCAAACATGTTCGTAAATTGTTACCATTCAGTATTAACAGAGAATAACCTGTGTACACATTTCCACTTGAAAGAAAAAAAAACCAGAAAAAATGACATTTCCACTGAAGGTGTCTTACTGTATGTAAATTTTTTTTTTGTATTTGTATTTTCTGGATTTTTTTGAATGAATGGGCACTTGTTATAGTACCTCACCATCTTCAGAGCAAAGCCTGCAAGTTTTCACAATGAATACCAGAAATACATGTATCTCTCAAAATTTGCAGTAAAGCTTTAGTAGTATACCTGGATCTTAAAGCCAATGGTCTGTTGCCAACAAAATTACAATAAAATCTAGTGTGCACAGTAATTCAATGTAAAAATTCTCTCCCTGAGCATTTAATAAAGCACATTCTTTTTTGTTGTTGTTGTTTGAAAATGTAGGTGTTTGAGGAGTAATGTATGACAATGCATAGAAGAATATAATAGGAATAGCTGTCTTGTGTGACATTACAGTCTAGGGTTTGTATGCTCAAAGTTCTCAAAGTTCTTATGTCAGTCTCTTTGAAACTGACCCTGCAGTCAATGAAATCAAGGAGTACTTTGTCACTGGTTTCAGAAGAACATGTTCCAAAAGAGTAGGTATTCCTCAAAGTGAAACACTTCCTTCTTCCAAACCTTTTGGGTAACCTATAGGAAGACGTGGAAGACTGGAACGACAATCTGTTGAATGCAAAAGGACAGATGGCTCAAGGGTACAAACAAATGCATCAGCATTCACCAGCACTCCTTCATACTGGGCTGACCTTGAGTAGTGAGTAACACAGACAACAGCATTTGCAGAACTTGCCCTTTTGTCTTGTCTCTGATCGTCTGTACTCAGTGGTACATTATTTTCATCCTCCTCACTCAACATAAGAACAAGAAATATCAGTAATTGTTCTCTAAGAAACAGATGGGGGAAGCTCCGACAAACAACACTTAATGCAAGAAACTGAGAAACTTAAATAAATAAATAAAATCTGCTACAGCAGTGTAAAAGCAGTGACAGCTTTCCATACAATTTTAGCAGAGAACTATTTTGAATCAAGGTGCAGTTTGCTCTATATAGCAAATGCAGCAGTTTGGTTCCTTGAGGCTTAATATTGGGCTAATGAAATCTTAGAAGAATAGAAGAAGAAAGCTGATAGAAATTCTCCTGCATTGCTATTATTTCTGGGTTGCCCACAGCATTGCTGATGATGCCATTGCTACATAAAAGCCTTAGCTCATTTTCCTGTGGATATCTGAAAGCAACAGAAACATCAGTCTCTTCAGGTTTGCATTTGAATATAAACCTTCAGAGAGAATGCATTTCATTTAGACAACACATTAGCACCTCCTGCTATTTCATAACCTGCATACGTGGAAAACTATTTTGTCCTCATGTTGCTGAGATGAGCGAATGTATTGTGATCCATTCAAATAAACAACTGCACTTATTTCAGCACATAGCACTTCCAGTCTTCTCCTGTGCTTCAAAACCTATTCATTCGACTCAGAATACTGATAATAAATTTAACATGAGATCAGTGGCTATGTATACATGGTAGGTAACTTCCAAATACCACAATAGCAGAAGGGCAGTAGGATCCTAAAAAAGGAGCATTTTTAGATTAAGTACCAGACAGTATTGAAAAATGCAAATTAGGAAAAATAGCTAATTCTTCTGGCATGGATAATTAAAACAGAAGTATACAAACACTTTTTGTGTGAGATCGAAGAACTAATTGAGGCCTAAAAGTGAAACCATCACCCATCCCATCTCCTTATCTGTAGTACATATCTTTTTTTTTTAAATGTAATTTACATTATAAACTTAGCCTAGGTATATTTTTCCCCCCATAAGTATCTCCTAAAATTGTCATTTATTTGCTAAAAGATGTATAATGCTGGCATTTCCTGAATGTTCTGATAATATGCCAAGTGTATATAGAGAGATACATCAATATCTATAGTAGTCAAAATCTTTTAATCGGTTTTTAACAAATTCTGGTAACAAATTCAAATGGTCTACAAGAATTTTACCATGAGAGTTAGAGAATCATCTAACTGGAGAGACTTGGCTTTCACCTTGGCCCACACTTACTCTCAGTCCTGCTGCAGCCCTACTCCAGCTCTGGCTTTAAGATTTAGCAGCTCCCTAACAGTCAACAGCTCTCTAACAGTCCCCAGGAGGTTTTTCCACAAGGATCTGTTTGACCCTCACTGTAATTCACTCCTGAATTCCTGCCCCACTTTTCTTCTAGCTGTATACAAACCCACCAAGCTGTGCCTACAAACCAGCAAAGCCTTCTCAGTGCTTTCCCAAGAAGGTGGGAAATGGTCAAGAGCATGAAGTGGCCCAGGCAAATATCACCATCCTGCTTCAGTTTCTAAAACAATTAAAGCAAGACTTCCATGCTGCTTTCTGCTCCAGCTAGTTAATGTATGTGAGCATACTCCCATTTACGTATACATCCTGCTTTGCTTGTGCAAACTTATGTTTGCATGGACACTTCAAGGTTTGTTTGTAGCTCCAGTTGTGTTTGCACATATCTGAACCAGGCACAGGGTTTGAAATGTTTGCTCCTTGACCTTTTTTTACTGAGAATACAGTTCATCTTAGCAAAAACATCCCATTTTTGAGTGCTCTAAGTGGATGGAATAGGCTTATACAGAAACTATTGCTTTAGTCACTGGTACATCACTTTCATGAAGCTATGGAACAGTTAAAATATATTTATTGATCAGCATTAATGTAATTACAATGGAAACTTCTGTTATCCAAAGATGAAAATGTATTTGCTAATTCACTACTCTGGGGCTATGAGCGTGCAGTCATTCTAGCAAAGAAACCAGCAAATTGCACAAAATAGAGGGCCAAAGGGTGTTAGGACCACACAAGTATACCTTGTTAGGACTGGAAAGGGTTACCTTTGTGCCATTCCCTTTCTCATTTACAATCATTGCCCCTAGAATGGATTCATGTTGTGCCATTTTCTCTTCTAGCTACAATAACAATGAAGTTTTCAAATCCCCGTCCTCTCTTTGATTTGATGGTCATTCCTGTTCCCTCTTTTATACAGTCTGGCAGCCCGAACAGTAAAATCACCAATGAATCAAAATACTCCTTTTCTTAGAGAAAACTTTTGTTCTCCAGTTGTTTTTTTTTTCAACTTTCACATTTTGCTTTCATCATACCTTCCAAAGAGAGCCCAGGGGGGAACCACCAGCCAGCTCCCCCGAACTGACCCCTAACTTCCATCTCTTCTTCTGCTGCAGTGATTCCCACTCTCCATTAGGTGGCATTAGTTCAAATTCTATCTTGGAGCAAATTGGTCCAATGACTGTTTCCCATTAAAGTCCCTCTCGGCGTTGGCTGGGCCATGTCTTCTTTCACTCCTTGTTTCAGACCAGGATATAGTCCATCTGTAGAGCTGTTAATTCTGTGGGCTTGCCGGCGTCCCCTGCCAAGAACATGCCTTTGCAAGTGTATACCATTTTGATTAGTAAATGATCATTTCAAATACAAAATTTCCTATGAGTTTCTGTAGTTCCTTTCAGTGTGCAACAAGAACAGCTCATGCACATGTTTAATAGAACCAAGAAAAGAACAATAAACCATTACTCAACATTATTCCACTTATTTCCAAAGAGCAAAGATCTTTAAGAGGTGAAAGAGAAGCGTTTCCTTATCTCATTCTTAAATGACCTTCAGAAAAGAAAAAGGGAGTAACACTAATCCAGCAAAAACAGTTTTTTCTGTGTTATTAATTCTGTGAAAGACAGCATTATATAGTAGACAGGCTGGGGTATAATACACCCTGCTTTCCTATGAAAATTTTTAAAAAAATTATTACTGCAAAATGTGACCTAGAAGATTCACAAGTTCCCTTAAGATAAGCTGAAACCTGAATAAGATTAAATGGGAAAGCCAAGTGAAGATACAGAGGGGCACATGATGGCTGAGGACTGCAGCTTGCTGCAGAGGCTGGGGAAGTTGAAGCTGGCCATTCTAAATTAGGGTAAGACAGAAATAGTTTTCAAACATCTATATCTCCTGTTTACCTTTTACACAAAAAATAGTCTTTAATTTCAAATATTGAATTTCTTCAAATGCCCTGGAGTTTGCCTTGCTGGGATTGGCATTGGGGAGAACACTAACATAAGGAAAAGAATAGTGAATCTTTTCCATTTCTCTTTAGAGTATGGGAAGAATTAAACACAAGGCTAACAAGGGGGAAAAAACAGTTATGAAAACAACAACAGATCAGTGTTGTCTTTTGCTCTAAATATGCACTATGTTTACTCTCTCCTCTTCCTGTAATTTTATGCAAGTCTTTTCTTTTTAAGTCAAAACCCCCTAGTTCTAATAGGCAAAGGACCACCAAAGTATGTAAGCTTTATGGCTTCAGGCAGACAGTGGTTCCTGCTGATATTCCTGTATCTCAAGCAGAAGTCTTCCTTTGAAAAAAACTCTTTCAAAGTCTGCATTTACTCTAAAGGGGTTTTTTTAAACCATCTCAACTTTGACCTAGCAGCTATGGGAGTGCACGTTCTGCCAGCAGATGATACTGTAAATCTCATATTCAAAAGAGATTAGATTTATGACAGCAATCTGTCTAAACTTTCCCCTGTCTGTCTCTCAAGCTTGTCCCACCCACTCAGCTCCCCTGTAATTTTGGGATCTATCAGCCAATGTCAATTAGAAAAGTGTAGAAGTCATACAGATGGACTGATAGTCTCTCCTCCCATATAGGTGCAGGGCTGTAAACAGGATGACCTGATCACATCCTCTGATTTTGTGTATTTCTCAAGAAATGGAATGAAGGCAAGGGCAGAAGTTTCCATACGAAAGAAAAAAGACCAAAACATGGGACAATCCAGAGAACTGTGAATGACCTGAGACAAAGGCCATCTTTTTCAGCAACAACACTGTCCTCTTTCATGAGACTCCAGCATAAACAGGGCTGACACATCATTCTGGCAGCCTGTACTTCTCAGGATTTACTTTCATTTACTTGTACATGATTTCCCTCAATGCAAAAAGTAGCATCGCCCTCTTAAAACCACTGATGGGCACAATGCCTGTACCCTGAGGAGGGTGAGCTCCAGCACTGCTGCTCCAATCTCACCAGCATCAAATGGCTCAGGTCAGCACTGTGGCAGGGGACAAATGTCCTGCCACCCCATGGAGACACCTCCTGACACAGGGCAACCTCAAATAACTGCTGGCCCTATTACCTATGCTGATAGTACACACAATAAAGAAACACTCCAAGAATGAAGGTGATGATCTCAGTCTTGTTCCTGAATATTTCCAAAAGCATCAAGTCCCAAATCAAGGAGTCTGAAGGATTCAGTGCCTGTTTTGGAAAAGATCTGGGGTTTTCTTTCTTCTCAATCTCATCTATAATGGCAGCTAACCTGCAAGGTCTGAATTGCATCCCTAAATCAAATTTCTAGCTTAAACTCATTCTGCTAGTTAGTTCTGAAGATAAAAAGGTCTGATCATTTTGTCACAAACTGGGAGATTGTCTCAAGAAGAAATCCTTTGCTGAGGCAGACTAGTGAGGAGTAATGTGCATTTGGAACTCAATGAATTTTACCTTTGCCTAAGAAAAAAAATAAAAAAGCTTGAGAGCTACTTTCTGTGCATGCACTTAATCATATTTAATAGCAATTAGAAAAGAGAAAAAAATTGACAACTTTACTGCAATTTGACAACTTTTGCTAAGAATCCAGTGCATTGAACTGCCACAATCTATTAAACTCTACATTGCCTAAACCCACTCAGTCCTGCATTAATTACAAAAGACAAATCAGATCTTGAAAACTATTTTAGCAAGAGAAAATAGACAAAAGCAAAACATCCAAAAACTCTTGTGATCATTTCTTAATGGCAGCAGCATTTTAATAATGATTTTAAACTGGTAATATGAAGCTGGCAGGTTGTGCTTAAAAACAATAACAACAAAACAAACAAACAAAAACCACGCCTCGTTATGGCTTTTCATCTGACTGTCAAAAAAATGCAATTTCAAAAAAAAGAAACTGTGGGAATGAATAAAAATGATGACCGCAAAATTAAAACTGGTTTTAATGGCATCAAGTAGCAATTTTTTCCGTTACTCTTCTAGCTCTCCTCAGGGTTATTACAGATTTTAGACAAGCAAGATTGACTCACCTACACTGTTCTCCTGTATTCAGTGGAGTCAATCACATATCTAAAGACAGTGTGGTGTCTTTATGATGACTAGTTCAATCCAAGTCAGCATAGGAACCCTGTATATCCACTCCAGAAGATGTGTCAAAAGCTGGGACTGGTCTTTCAAGGGAACTGAAATGAAAAGGAATGTCTCTCTCCTCCACAGTACCTAAACTGGGGATGTCTACTTGCTTTTCTGTAGCAACCCTGAGGATATGAAGCCATGACTACTCTGAAAACTGTTCTAGAGGAATACAATAAGGGTGGTAGGTTAGCTGAAATCTAAACATACCAGAGGAAAAATAGAATACCAAGTTCTGTTCAAATGCATTTTACATGTCTTATACTCCTTGACTTAATGCTATTTGCATCTTCTGCATGTGGGGTTGACCACGTTCTGGCTTAAATTTCATGCCATTTTGAGAAGACTGAGAGCACTCATAGCATAAAAACAGAATGAATTTTCCCTGTCACGTTATACTTCTACAGAAGAAAAGGGAATGATCTGTGCTCACATGTATGCATTGGTGGTCAGGGTTGAAGACTCCATGATCCCAAGCACAATTCTCTGTACAGTGGCACACAGATCTGAGCTAAAACTCACCTGATGTTATAGGAGTCAGATTATTTAGAGCAAGATGACTTCAACATGTAAGATATTTCTCAGACACTGGATTTTGAGGTCTGAAATTGTGTTTGACATATCAACTACAGCTATGCATATATTACGGTCTGTTTGCTTAGGAAGGTAGAACTGGAAAGCAAATGAATAAATGAATTGTCTGGGTCAATCTTAATGTTAGGTCTCTAGTATCTTGTCTGGATGGCCTTCAGTCCACCCTGGGGTTTCATGCCACTCAGCCTGTGAAAGCCCCTTGGCAGTTTGCAGTTGACCGCTGTTGAGTGACAATTAAGAAAGAGAGAGACAATTCTTGCAGAAAACGGACAGCTTTGCTAGTATATTAATCAGCACTTTCACAGCCCTGTCCTGCAGCCTGGCAGGCAGCTTTCCTTGCTCCTCTTTGCAAGGGGATGCGCCTGCCGCTGTGAGAGAGACCCGGCCCGCTGGGGGCTCCGTAGGCCGGGACTTGTGCGCCCCTGGCAGCGCCCACCCCGCCCCTCCTCCTCCTACCACCCCTGCCACCAAATTACATATATAGATAACGGGAATGACACATAAAACACCAAACAAACATACCCAACACCCAACCCAGACCCGCGGTTGTTGGTACTTTTCACCGCCCCTTCGCATAATGAATATATTCGCGTTTCCTCCCACTCTCCCAATGGGCTACCAGCTGCAGAAGTCCTGAATAGCGAGCTTAATTGGGCTTTGTCATGCAGAATACCTCCATTTTCTATAGCAGGTTACAAAGGGGC
>VWZT01012036.1:1319169-1335331 GCA_013397055.1 Pachycephala philippinensis
GGGGTAGGGGAGGGGGGCAAAGTGTGCGTGCTTGCTCGTTGCCCGATGACTTCACTCCTTTGCCTCCGCCTCAAATAAATTACAGGAGCAGAGAAAGCGGGGAGGGGGCGACTGCTCCGCGGCCCCGTCACACGTCGCGCTCGCAGGCATGTCCCTCTGTCAACATACCCGGGATGCTGGGGATAAAATTAATCGGAAGGGGTTTCTGCTCGGGGCTTTTCCTCGAGGAGAACGCTCCTTTCCCTCGCCGGAGGGGAAAGAGAGGTGAGAGCAGGTGATGCGCTGAAACAAGCGGTTCGACACGGCCCCCGTCACCCCCAGTAAAATAGCATCCAAACGGCCGTGGATCCCACGGAAGCCTGGGGCCGACACCTTTCCCCAGTCCGGCCCACTCCCTGCACTCAGGACTCCTTCAGGAGGCCCTTTCTGCATCAGAGGAGCCAGGAACACAGACGCAGCCATAGATATAAAGTTAGGGATGGCGCGCGTTTGTGTGTCTGCGCATACATATGCATGCAGGGTGGGTTGGGTGGCTTTTTTTTTCTCCTCGCCCTTTTCACCTCGAGTGAATCTTGCCAAATTGGCAATTACTGCAACGGACAAAGCCTTCAAATATCTGGACACTTCTCAGCCAAACGGTATCAAAACGGAAAACTTCCAAGCGAACTTCCCCGCCCGCTCCAGGACCGCAGTGCGCAGCGCTAATGAAAAGCGAACATGTCAGGGAGGGATTCTTTGATCTCCACCAAGTTTGCTGAAGCAATCATTCAAAGTAAAATTGGATAAACAGCTAAATAGGGTCGGTGGCTCCGAAGCATTTCAGAGTGCATTAAAAAGCTAAAGTATTCGCAGCATATTACGCGATTTTCCAATGACCTGTTTTATGGGAGTTTAAGAAGAGACTTATCGCTAATAGAAGGACGATCGCGTTCTTGTTTGGCAGATGCGAAGCGGCGTTTAAAACACACCGCGGATCCCATCCCACTTGACACGGGAAAGGGAAGTGACAATTGTGCTCTAAAGCAGAAAACACAGACTACGCCTGATTGCCAGAGGCTGAACAGAAACTCGGGAGTGCAGCAATAGCAGAAACGTGTTCAGAAGCGGTTATCATGCGCAAGGACCGGGCCGCGGACATCCTACCATCCCTCCCGCACATCCACTCTCCCGCTGTTAAACCCAGCAAAATAAAAACTCCTTCTGATGGAGCCGGCATTTCCTCGCCCCGGGACCAGCGAGGCTCGGCGGTGCAACTCGAGCCTTGCTAAGAGAGGGGCCAGGTCTCGCCCGGCTGTGCTGTGCTGTCCCGTCCGGTCCTTATCCCCGTCCCTATCCTCGTCCCCAACCTGCCGCGGGCAGTGCCGCTGTGCAGGCCCCCCCGAGCAGGGGCCGGCTCTCCCCTAGCCCTGCTCTCCTTTCCCCCCCCGCACCTCCCTGGGCAGACACGATGCAACAGCGTTTTTAGGGACACTCCACGCTCCGTGATCTGAGGATTTATGGATAGCAATTAAAGTTTTATGAATTGCAGCTGAGGCTGGTTATGTGGCTATTTGAATGTGATTAGAATTCAATTAGAAAGTGTTTACCGGCCGGCGGGGGCTCCGGAGTGTAAACAGACAGCTATTCCAGCAATGCGCTAATCCCGCGTCTTGTGACAACAATTAGGGGCTCGCGGGGTTTAGGCGGGTCAGCTCCAGCCTCACCTACTTTTCCCCAAACTGCTGCCCAGGGCTCAGCCAAGGCCCCGCAGCCTCCAGACCCTGGAACCCCAGCGACCGCTGCCCGCGCTGCCGCCGAGGCCCTGAGGTCCGCGGCCCCGGGGACAGCCGGGGGCTCAGCCTCCTGAGCTCCGGTGAGATTCTAGTCACGGTCACCGTGCACAAGCGTGGCATTTTTTGGTCCGGCTCTTCCCGTTTAAAGCAAAGTACATCTGGAGAAGATTTGAAGTAATATCTGCATTTTATTTTATTTTTTTAAATTAGTAATTTTTTTTGTTTGTTTGTTTTCCTTTAGGAGAGGCTATTCTGGAAAATGAAAATATCAATAATAATAATGATAACATAACCCCAAACCTCAGTGGAAAAAGCTGTCTGCAGTGATAGAGTGGATCTGGGGAGGGGACTGTGTAAGGGAAGGCAGACAGAGCAAGAGTCGGATCAAAACTGCAATTTGTAATTGTTATAATAAACCAATGCAGTGATAAAAGAGAGACAGAAAAAAAATCACTAAGAAAAACCCACCCCTGAAAGCCAAAGCAAGAAAATAAGTCATTTGAAAGCAAAGACATCCCAAACCAGGCGGAATGATGCAAGGCGTGCGCCCACATCACATCGGCCTCGTTACAATTTTATTTTTCAATAATTCTGTCCGATAAAATTTCATTGTCCATTAAGTAATCCCCGAAATGAGAGCTCTTATGAGCCTATAATGAGCTCTAATTGCTACGACTGGGAGAGCCACGTGGAAGGATTTAGAAGGTATTAAGCAGTTGGGTACAGAGCACAGGCTGTTACCTAGCCATTACTTTCATAATTCAAGGAGAAAATTAGTCCTTTTAAGGGAAAATCCTTTGATTCCCTTCATTCTGCTCGGGGTGACAGAGTATAGCTTTGTCTGCCTTTAGTTCAAGACAGTGTAACAAATGAGAATGTAACGAAATTGCCCCCTTTTGAAAGTGGAGCAGTTCAAAAAGAACATCAGAGCCGCTCCCCTGGTCCGCCGAGCGCAGGACTGGGTGCTGGTCCCTCTTTTCTTCCAGATGTCTCTAACACCTTTATGTAGAAGAGATTCACGGCTTAAATGACAAAAGCAACTCTTTCCCTTCCCTCCCCCAACCCCCGCAGCTCTCGACAGAAGAAAAAGCCATGCCCGCCCGGAGAAAGCGCCGGCTTTCAGGCGCGCATCTCCGCGGAGTTCACGGGAGGAGCTGCCTCAGTGGAAAGCGCCGGAGCCCGGGACACGTTTCGAGCTAAAAAAAACCAAAAAAACCCAAAAACCAAAAAAACAAAACCAAAAACAAACAAACAAACAAAAACCCACAAAAAAAAAACCCACCCAAAACCAAAACAACAAACCCCAAACAACACCTGCAGAGCAGCCGTGGTCGCAAACATCACACCGGGGTGACCTGCGGTGGCGCTGGGCAGGCTGCGCCCCGGGCTGGGGCAGTTCCCGTATGGGAACGTCCTGCTCAAAATAAAGCCGTGCGTGGGTAAGCGAGGGGCTGCGGGCTCCTGCGCTATAATCGCATTTATTCGCTACTCTAACATTGATTTCCTATTAGTTTCCAAAGTGATCGGCAATCCCGATGCCGGCCTTTCTGAAGTGAACGCAAGCTAAAGACAGGACTTGCCCCCAGCTCCCATTAAGGAGGTCATTATAAAAGCGTGAACAAGTCTATTAATGTTTTATTGAAAGCGCATCGTTAACTTGTATCCATCCTTTTCTGAAAGTGGCATTGTGATATTGCTGTCTGTGGCACATCTTACCCAATATAGCCCGAGATTTCTCCATTATCTGTAACCAAGCAACACTTTCTGAATACCAAAAATTGAAAAGAACCGCTTAGTCTTCAAGAAAGTCCTCAATAATAGTGGAAAAGAACAAAGATCCAGGAGACAACAAAATGCCACAGGGGTGACTTTTCATGAGCAATTATCTCTCATTAATCAGAAGAACAGCTGCAATATTAATTTTCTCTCTTTCTTCCTCTCTTTTCACAGTCCCTAACATTTGAATAATCATAAATTTTGATTTCATGGAGCAGCAACATTGCCAGCGACTTCCAGACACAAGCTACCTAGGCAGGGCGCACGCTTTGCACATAGCTCTTATTTCAAGGCTGCCAAAGAATAAACCGAAGAAAAGAAAAGAGAGGAAAAGTCTGGATTGCTTTCCCCCCTCCCTTTGCCTCGGAGCACGGATTAAACCAGCAGCCCCTTCCCTCCACCCCTGCCGCTTTCACTCATGGAAAGTAACAGGCGAAAGTACCGAGTGTCTGCGCCAGCTTCAAGCGTGGGAGTTTCTACAACCTCGCTGTCCATTTAACTTCCAAACATGAAGCCAAGCGTTGTAGATCTGTCCAAAGAGACAATCTTTGGGCGTAACACGCATTGTGAGACATCAAAAGGCCCTGGCGTTATGCGCACTGAGAAGCGTATTCAGCACGAAGGGTGCAATGCCTCTCTTTTCAGGGGCTCAGCCGCGGATTGTTTAACAAGTGACGTCGCCGCGGCAAGAAAACCGCGCTCCTCCAAAGATAAGGATGTAACATTAAATCTCGCTTTTTTTGGATTTCAAAGAATCTCATTAAGGGCAGGGGCCGGAGGCGGCCAAGCTGCGAACGGGAACGGTGCCCCGGCGATGTGAGCACTCAGTGCCGCCTGCCCAGCTCCTCGCTGCCTGGGGAAACAGGGCAGAGTCGAGGCCGAGACCCCACCATCCCTCGAACTCTGCCCATCTTTGGGCATCCGCCTTTCCCTCCTCGGCCCCGGAGGGCAGGGGCGCGAAGCCTCTCTCCGGAGACCGGCTCGCAGCCCGGCAGCGGCCAGTGGGCTCACCCAAGGGTTTGCGGGCTGACCGCGGACTGAGGAGAGGGAAGGCAGCTTCTCCCGCTTTTCCCGCAGATGCAGATCCCCGATGCCCTTCCCTTCCGTGAGAGATTTCCTCTGCCTCCATCCCCGGTCATAAATTACCCCACCTAGACTTGGCACGGCAACCCTCTCCCCCCTCCAGGGAATGGGGCCGTTTCCGAGGGAATGAAGGGGTGCCCCTGCACTCAGGAAGGACAGGTCCACGGCTGCCCTTCCCGGGACTGCCGAGCCCCTCTTGGCCCAGTGCCCTCTCGCACCTCGTAGAGTGGGGGTGCTGGCGGATGGCGGGACACGGAACTCCAGCCGGAGTGGGAACGGCCGCCTCTCTCTAGGAAGAAACCTGCTACGTCTTTCAACCTCTTTGCAGCCTTTGGGGAGATGACGCTGCTCCACGTTGTTGGTGCTGTTCACAAAGTTACTCATTCACACTGATTAGCAGCAAAGTTCTACGTAAGTCCTTCAGGGTCACTATGATCACTTGCATTTGAATGACTGCTTCCAAAGACCTCCAGCAGCAGCCTTCATCTGCTCTTTCCCTTCACAGCCCAATGCCTTTTGCTTTCACCTGCAGGCCTACAGCGACAACTTTCTAATGACCAGCCAGAAGGATTAATTCTGTTACACATTTTATTTGGAGTGGGAACTTCCATTATTCACTTTGTGAGGTTCTTCCGAAATCAATCAGGTCTGCTCATATATATGCAGATGTAGGCCTTAATTCTCTCCCTCTTCAACCCTCTTAAAAAGAGTGTTAGCACTTTGATGGGTTCTTTTCAGTGTCTGGAAGTGAAAACTTCTTGTCTGCGTCTCATCACCATAGTGCCCTTCTACAACAGATTGTGTGAAGGAGACAGAATAAGAAGATGCCCACTGAGATTGTTATCCACAGCCTTGTCTGATATTTCTCTGAATCTGCCATGTTTCTAGTACTCTTCAGGTACGGGGCAGCATCAGGCCAGACACTACAGGCAGTCTGGGCCCTGGTTTCATTACAGGCCATTGTTTACAGCTCTAACAGCTAAAATTGCTAGCTGTTACACATAACGTGTGAGAGAAAGCTGTCACGGTGTATCTTTAAAGTGGATAAAGTTAAACCCCTGCAGCAGCTTCAGTGAAGTTTTATGTTGGGAGATGGAGATGAATCCCCAAGGTCATGTGAGTCAGAACAAGGATTCAAAACAGTGCTGTGGACTCTAGAACACACCAATCATGACCTGTTTTGGTTTTACAGTGATGTACCACAAATCAACACAAGAGTGATACTTTGTATTGATACAGGCCCCAGTCCAACAAAGAACATGAGATTCTGTGTAATACTAAACATCCCACTCAATTTCTATCCTTGAAATTCAGACCTCATGCATTTTGACCCTTAGGTATCATGGTTAGTTTGAAATGTTCTGCTTAACAGTGACCAAGAAGCAGTGACATTAACAGTGACCAGTCTTTGAATTTGCTACCAGAGGAAGTGCCACATTTTTTAAAGCCAGATTAACAGGAATGGACATTAAATGCTGCTTGTGAGAAAAATGAAGAGGTCATCAAATACATCATCATATTATAGGAGCTAACAATTTCACAGTCAGAAAACTGTAAATTTTGAGTTCACTTCATACAATCTAAACAAATAAAATGGTTATAATTTCTTTCTTTTTCCTATAATGAAAGTATGGATGTGGGATAGTTCAAGAACTATAGACTGATGAAGGAACTAAGGAGAGATGATACTAGTCCTCCAAATTGAGGAAGCAGAGAGGAATACAGTTATGATGGAGTTCCTCAAGGATAAGTCTCAGAAGCAGTTGAAATACTTTGTTTAATTTGTTTTCTTGCCACAGCCAATAGGACTTCACTATTCACAGGAAGGAGGTGATGTCAGTACCTGCGGAGACTGGAGTGCCATGCTGAAAGAAGTGCAATGACAAAGCCAACACAAGCTAGGAGCTCCATGGCTGAACGCAACGTTGTGACTGGGGCACCTGGATGTTACCCTGAGTTTTGCAGTTCCTCGATGTTTTCATTTTCTGTAAGAGTTTCTCACACACTTTCTGTAAACATAGCCATGCTATGCTAACCGTGCTTTATTGTTTGCATCCCATTTCTCCTAGGCAGAGACATTTGATAGATTTTTCCTTTGACCAGTGTGATTGAGGGGTAGTAATTTCTCCCTCCAATCCATGGTAACTTCTGAGAACATATATAATAAAAGCTTGGGGTCATTGGGCCCCTCTTTTTCTGCTTCTCTCTTGACAAAGGTCTACATAGTTCTTTTCATGTCCAAGTATGACACCTGGACACATTAATCCATGTCTACAAAGCATCGTTGTGCTAAGGTCAGGTGACAGGTGTCACAGAGCAGAACAGGCAAGGCCATTTCACTAAGGAGACAGAAACACTGTGCATGTGGGCTTTGGAGCACGCCAACCACGCATGGAGATACATACATACAAACCCATGTAGATGGTCAAAGCCCAGGACACTGTGCGTGCAGAAACCTTGTCAGTGATGGCAGACTGTTTTCCATGGCCATCTCAGAAAAAACCTACATCAGAGCATATCCAGTGAACAGCTTTAGAAGTATAGTGTCAGAGGAACATGGAACCCCATGAGCAGAGAAGACTCAAAGAGAGGAGACATGATTGTTGCTTATACCAGTGAGGTAAATACCCACAAGGGAGAAGAGCTACTCCGTCTAAAGAAGAGTATCATCACAGGTGGATATACCCTGGTCATGTAGAAATTCAGCATGGAAAAAAAGTAAAAAACCCCTTCTAACTACGAGACAAATCAAGTTCTGGAACTCCTTGTGGGATTTACTAATGAGCATATGAAATAGAAGTAGTTTTAAGAGAAAACTTGACACATTTCTGACTGTTATGTAACATTTGCTGAAGTTATGGGATTTTTTTCTGAAGACACATACAAACTCTGCTTAACATCCATTTTGAAATAGTACTGACTTAATTTTTAGTTGTTGGTTATTTCAGGGAATGTGTTGTCTAAGAAATATCCTGGATTTGTACTCCTAAAGACTAAGGTCCACAGAGTGCCTAGAGCAAGTCTGGAAGTAGTGTTCTGCTGCATCCTTCCTGTCCTCTACCCTATACCATCCCTGTTCATTGCCTGTTTAGTGTTCTGCCTCTGCTCCAACAGGAACTGTTCCTTTTGTTTGGGTTTTCCCCTTGTTTTTGCATTTGTTGTTACGATGTGTAATAAAAGCCATATGTGTCAAAATGCTCAGGTTTTTTCATATGTCAGAATGAACTTTGGTCTGATTTTGATACAATCTGTAAATCTCTACAAGAAATAAACCAATTATTTCATTTCTTCAGTTCCATTTTCACAATATAGTCTTAGCTTTGCCTGAACAGCTGTTATGTGAAAACAAATATCTAATGCCTGTAGCTGGAAGCAGTCCTTTATCACACTAATCTTTTTATATGTATTTGTATCCTCAATTTAAAATACAAAAACAAAACCAAAAGTGTCAGGAAGCAGAGTCTCAGTGAAATACAGGCTAGAGGTACCCTACTCCTGCTTTCCTATGAAGAAAGTAACATATTGAAGAAGGGCAAAATATGAGCACATCAAAATGAAACCAAAATGAAGGTTTTTATTACAAAACATAAAAAAAGTTTTGCATCGTCTTCCTCTTCTTATTTCTCATGAATACATTGTCCAACCTTATATTTGAAGCTTTCAGTTTGAAAAAGCATGGAAACAAAATATCTTCACGTGTTTTAAGACCTTGTGTAAGTATATTACTTCAAATCTTATTTAATATGCTATAATATTGAGGCTATGCCAAAATATAATGGAGAGTGATAGAAGTCTTGAAAATCATATTATAAAGTTCAGAGCAGTCTTCTAAGAAAAAAAAAAGAAACACATTAAAATGAAAGAAACCCCCCCAAACCAACCAAAGAATCTAAAACAGTATGAAGCCTCTGAAGAAGGAAGAAGTATTGGAACATAAACTGGTAGAAGAGGTAACCATGAAGGTACAAGTTACAAATTTGCTGTGCAAAAAAATTTACTACGATACATTGACCAGATGAAAAAACGTCAGCCAAAAAGGAGTCCAAAGTTTTAAGAACAGTTCAGACACAACTGTGTCCACATTAGCAGTCTGTGTTCTCTCCCTTACACTTCAGTTGAGCCAAAGAATTAATATTCCTATTAAAACATGTGTGTGTCTAGAATACGAGTAACACTACAGTGTATAAGAGGTGTGACTGTCTGCACTCCCAGACATTCTAAGATAGACTAGTTACAAGTCAGAAGATGGAAAGGTTTGGGTAAAATACTACTCTCGGTTCAGAGCTGTAAGAGAATAACTCTGCAGCTATTCTGAATGGTGCAGTGGGAGTTGAATTTGGCCTGGTGTTTTCAAAGGTTAGTTAAACAAAATATGACCTTTTTCAGGCTAGAGGAACAAAAGAGGTCAGCTCATTCTCCAGAGCTACAAAAGGTCTTTCAAGGATACCAAAGAAATAAAAATAAAAGCCACGATCACACTTCCTAGATGCACACATAGAAACAACACTTGTATGTTAAGATATTACCCAATAGAAAAAACCCTGGGAGCATCCCAATTAATAAAGAGTCCTGCCAGTAATTCACCCACTGTGGGAAAGGTGTTCGTATTCAATCAATTTTGTCCAAGGTCCCAGAGCAAGACAATTGCAGAACTGAGATTTGATCCAAAATCTCCTATTTTTCAGCATCTTGTAGTATATATCAGTGCTTCATAAGGCACCTTGAAGAATTGCAAAGAGTCTGCTGAATCTCATTGTACGTTTATAACTCATTGGGCAAAGGAAGCCTAATGCAGCTTTCCCATTCCTTTGTGGGTAAGAACTTACGTAGGTTATTCTCCTGCTTGCAAGGACATTCTGGTACAAGCTGGCCATTGTGTACAAACAGATCAGTTACCCAGACTTCACTGATTTAATTCTCTGCTGCAGGCTGGAATTGATACTCTAGTCTCTTTGAGGGGAGCAAAGCTCTACTCCAATGTCTCAAGTGAGCTGCAGTGAATCTGATCACTAAGTGCCTTTGAATCAGATGTGCAACATTTTCCTCTGCTGCTTCTTCATGTGTACATCAAGAAACTGTAGCACTCACATAGTGACGGGATAAAGCACAGATTTTCACTGAGCTGCATCAGGCAATGCTTAGGGTGAGACTGCTAGCGGTCAAAAATGAACTTGAAGGAACTGGATCCTGAAGAAAGGCAATTCTTTTCCAATGTCTCTCTTCCTTTGAAAGGAAAGTAAGTTTATTTTGAGGTTGCAGATTATTCCCTCTCTCATGCTTTACCACAGAGGTTGGAATTGTTATTTGTTCTCTACCTTCCTTGAGGAAATCATGCTCTAGGAATGTCATATATTCCACTATACATTAATTCGTCACACTTTAAACAACTCATAATAAGAATGCCTATTTTTTTCATGATTTAAGGGTCATGGCCAATAGTATCAGAGAAAAAAAATCTACTTGGAAGCAGAAAGGATGCTATTTCAAAGATGTTCAAAAGCAAATAAAATTGACATATCTGAAAGACTGGCGGTAGAAATCTCTCTTTGCTTATATGCAATAGGAATGAACATGTTAGCATTCCCAAATATTAATGAACTCAAAAGTATTTAGAGGAAATCTCAATTGTTCATGTTTTGTTGATTTTAAACGAAAGACATCCTTCCCTGTTCTCTTTAGATCAACATTTGTCACAGTAACTAATGAGGAAGTAATTATAATGTAATTTGTCAGAATAATCTGACAGGCAAAGAATTATGTTCTCAGTCCTAAAGGACTACATAGTTCCAGTTTTCCAACAGATTGGGTACATGTGGGTGGCATAGCAGAGGGTATTTGTGTTTAAGCAGGATAAAAACTTTTGCACTTTGTATTCTCAAGCAAAAATGGACAAAGGCATTGTCTAATTCTCTAAAATATGTTACATGACAGCATTTCACCTTAATACAGATTAGTAAATTTTATTTTAACAATTTCATCATATAAAAGCTACTTCTTTTTACAGTGACTTTGAGATTTATAGTTCAGTTGCACTAGTTAAGCAGTCACCCACTGTTTCTTTAAGACACGGAGTAAACAATTTAGCCATTCAGACATATTTACCAAGAGGAAAACAGCCGTCCTCAGAATAAATATAAACTACAAGAAGGCATTGAAGGATGGCAAAACAAAGAAACAAGAAAAAATAAAGACATTAATTTAAAATCCGTGCTGGTGTTCAGGAAGATTGATTTTTCATTCCAACAGCAGCTAGAGGAGGCCTGCATTTGTCACTGACCATTTTGGTTTGAGGTATATTTTACTTCATTTTTTTTTAGAATAGAAGTTGACCACAGCTTTACCCAAGTAACAGCGTCTGTATCTCTAATATATACAGCAGAGGACTCAGCCCACATTACTCCTTTATACTTGTTTTCAGCACTTCCAGCAGATACAGCTCTTAAAGGTGACCTTCTGAAGAAAGGATTGATATTGTACCTTTGCCATCTTAAGAATGTCTTTAAAACCTAGAACTTGCTGTTCCATTTGTATGTTTATATGATTTTTATTTACGTTTTGTTTTAGTGGACTTCATGCTTTTGGTCTCCCTGCACTGAATAAAACCCCATTAGTTTCAATGATAGATTAATTTTAAATAAAACGAAAACATTTTTGTGTGTTTCTGTTTAATTGATGTGATTATAGGAAAAAAACCCCTAAAAGCCAAGCAGCATGGATTCTGTTGTATTAGATTCTAATATTGACAGGAAGAGAAGAAACAAGTTGCCATGTATATTTCATGTCAGTGCGTCCTACAAGAAGAAAACAAAACCCAGTGTAATGCCTAAAAACAGCCAAGAGTTTATCTTGCCTGTAAGTTATGTGAAACATAAGTAGGTCTTTAAGTCAAGCATATCACAAATTCTTTATGGATTAGGAGATTCTGCCTTCAGTAATGTGTAGTCATTTGGTCCTTGAAAGATCAGGAGTATCCACCTCCACCCATCCACAGTTTTAACAGGCTTGAAACTACAAGGATTCTATTCTTCATTTTGTTATATGCTAATGAAATTCTGAAAAGGCAGTATCTGCTTTTGTCTTTATACGCAATCTACACTTTCTGTACTTTATTTATGACTTATAAAGAGTCTCTTTCAGAGATAGTATTTTCTATATAAAGGTATCTTTTGAACTCCTCTCATTAACCTCGTGCAATGCAGGAAGCTGGACCAAAAGGAAAATAAAATAAATTGCTTGACAGAAGGAAAAAAGGCCAATAAAAAAGGACATGAAGTAGAGCTATTCAACATACCTTTTTACTCTAAAAGCTCACTCAATCCTGCACCATAAAGTCAGAAACACAAATCTGACTCACCATAATGGTTTGGTGTCAAGACTTCCCTTTGATTTTTGCACAGAAAATCTTGGTTAGTTTATTTAGTTGTTTACAGGGATTTTGCAAAATAATCAGTTAATCAGCAAGAAATGACATAATGAAATTGGTCAGAAAAATACAATGTTGTGACTCTAACAGTAAGTTCTGCTGTGTTATTTGTAGCTATGTACCTGTTCCTGACTTTGCCTTTCCATGTTTCTGCAATACTGTAACTAAAAATTTTTCTTCTTAAATTTTATTTGATTTTGTTAAATCAGGACACGGTGGTCACTGATGCCATTAGCAGAAATGTGTACATTATCAAATGTACTTTATCCCGATTTGTCAAGAGTAATGGGACATTTAAGCAGGACAGAGGAGCCAACCCAGAGGTGAGGGGCTCTGTGTCAAGGGAAGGGACTGATGACCAGAGCACACCAAGAAAAGCACAGCCTTATGTGAGTGCCCTTGGAGGTTTGCTACAGTTCCGTAGCTTTGTTAAACTCCCTCTGCGGTGTATATTATTTCTATCTCCTCTTCTCCAGCTCCTGTACCATCCTATCTTGCCCTGCTTGCCCCTTTCCCTTGCTATCACCACCCACTCTTGTTTTCCTTCTGGCTACCTCTCTTCTCTTAATTAATCAGGGAAGGAGAAGCTGTTCCTGCCAGCTTTGCTTTGCTGTTGAGTAGTGGTAGGAGTTCAAAGAACAAGGTTACGCCTGCACCTGCTGCTTTTTCTTTGATGCCCTGTTGGGTGAAACAATTTTCTTCAGAAGTTCCAACAATGTACTAATTAACAAAGGAAAAGACACGGAGAAACAAGACAAAGACTGTGGGAGGAATGAGGTGAGTAACTGAGAAGATGTCAGAGGAAAGCAGGGGGAAGAAGCAATGACGAAGGGGGAACTGGGACAGAAACAGAGAAAAAAGGAGAGGTACAAACAGTAAAGGAGAGGAAAGTTAAAAAAAGCAGAAATCAAAAGACAGAGGGAACTGGAATAAAGAGTTGCATAAAAAGAAATTACTTAAAGTTTCCTTTAGATTACAGTACACGATTCTTACAGAGCAACTCTGAGGACAGTGAGTACCTCTATTAGAGAGGTTTGTACATGGTATCAGTTCTCCCCCAGTGCAGTAAGGAAATTCACTGGGGAGGGAGGGCATTCCTACCTGGAACAACAGCACAGTGCTCTTCAATCTGGACTTTCACCCTACCTTCTTTATTTAGATATAAATAGAGTTAGGTTGCTTAAAAATGCGGTAAGTATTACTCTCACTGTTCCCAGAGAAAGGACAATGAACTGTAAGTGTGAGTCCTACCAGGCTGGGCCAGAGTAGAGACCAAAACAGCCAAAATCAAACTCTGTGATGTAAAGGCACAGACTCAGAAGTGCATGACTGGTGGCAGGGTTGGCATATAGCAGGGACACATCAGCAGTGGAGAAGGAGTGACAACTCACCGATACTTCTTGAAACAAAGGAGAGGCCTGCCTTCTTCAGAGTGTGTGGTGGAACAAGCTGCACAAAATGAGGAGTCTCCTTGCAGCCTCTGAGGGTGTCCAGTACCGCTGAGCCCAGTGCCAAAGGCTTTGAGCACACCAGGTGCTGTGAACACATGCTGAAGCCTCATGGGCACCTCAGCCTAGAAACTTAAAACTTCCACATCCTACCTGCCACAGCTCTTCATCTGTTAAAGGCTGCCACACACTGAACAGCTGGAAGCTGAGGACTGTGGAACCAGCATTTGTTAGACAAGTAATGTACACCGAAAGTGATGAACTGATCAAGACGCTTGGGACTTTCTTTTTCTTTGTCTTATCTCAAATCTATCAAGTGAGCTAACCAAGACTGTCACGCCACGCAACACAGGGGTCTTGGACCTCAAACAGTTGCTGGTCCCTGCAGCACTGCTCCAAGGGCTTAAGCGTGATGTGGATAGTAAGCCCATGTCATCAATGTCATGTCCAAGATTTCCAGCATGGTGCTGCTGTGCTGTGCAGCATTAACCCTGATTACGCATCTGCTACTGTGAAACAGGTATCTGAAAACAAACTGGTTACTGAATTCCTCTGTAGAGTGAGGTAGAACAAGGAAGCAGGCATAGTTTCACTGAAACCACTGGGTGAGTTAAGCACACCAATATGAAAGTATACAATTACTCAGGTGAATTCTGCGTTACTCTGTAGAATTCTGTTACTTAAGAAATGAAACCTATTACAAGTAGCTCATGATAAAAATACTGTCACACTTTTCTAGTGTGACAGCACAAAATGCTGCTTTCTCCTTTGCAGCAAAGACGGTGTCATGGACTCTCTCACAACCACAGTGTTTCTACCCTGGTTTTACACAGAGCAGTAAGCAGCATCACATCTTTGTATACACTCTACTCCTGACAAATACACCATGAGGATCTTTGTGAGTAATGGAGAGTAAGTAGCAGTGTAGTCTTTCAGAAAATAAAGTGATCAGTATATACGAATACAGAGAAGGGCCACAAAGAAGGATGAAGCACCTCTCCATTGAAAACAGGTTGAGAGAGTTGGGGTTGTTCAGCCTGGAGAAGGCTCTGTGGAGACCTTATAGCAGCCTTCCAGTACCTAAAGGGAGCCTACAAAAGGCTGGAGAGGGAGTTTTTACAGGGGCATGTAGTCATAGGAGAAGGGGAAATGGCCTTAAGCTGAAACAGGATAGGTTTAGATTAGATGTTAGGAAGAAATTCTTTCCTGTGAGGGTGGTGAAGCACTGGAATGGGTTGCCCAGAGAACTTGCAGATACTCTGTCACTGGAAGTGTTCAAGGGCAGTTTGGATGGGTCTTTGAGCAATCTGGTCTAGTGAAAGGTTCCCTGCCCATGGCAGGAGAATTGGATGATCTTTAAGGTCACTTTCGACTCAACTGATATACTGAAACAAGCCAGGAAAAAAGAACTGCAGGTTTCAAAGGAAAAATTATCTAATGTGAAAAAGAAGCTCTTGTAATTAAGACACACGAAGTACTAGGAAAGCAAAGGGAAATGCAGAATTCCCTTCACTCTCAGGAAAGTGGACAAGGGGAGTGCTACAGATGTCATTTATCTGGACTTCTGTAAAGCCTGTGACATGGTCCCCCACAACATCCTTTTCTCTTAATTGGAGAGAGATGGATTTAAGGGGTGGGCTGTTAGATTGATAAGAAAGTGGTTGGATGGTTGCATCTGGAGGGTAGTGGTCAACAGCTCCCAATGGACATCAGTGATAAGTGATATCCCTCAGGGGTCTGTATTGGGACCAGCACTGTTTAATGTCTTCATCAATGACACAGACAAACGGATCTAGTTTGCACCTTCAGCAAATTTGCAGATGACACTAAGCTGAGAGGTGTGGTTGACACCTGGAGGATAGGATGCCATCCAGAGGGACCTGGACAAGCATGAGAAGTGGGCATATGGGAACCTCCAGAGGTTTAACAAGCCCAGGTCCCACGTGCTGCACCTGGGTTGGGGCAACTGCCACTATCAACACAGGCTGGGGATGAACAAATCCAGAGCAGCCCTGCTGAGAAGGACTTACGGGTGTTGGTGGGTGAGAGGCTGGACATGACCCAGCCATGTGCACTCACAGCCCAGAAAGCCAAATGTGTCCTCGGCTGTCTCCAGAGCACTGAGGGCAGCAGCGCCAGGGAGGGGATTCTGCCCCTCTGCTCTGCTCTGGTGAGACCCCACCTGGAACACTGCATCCAGCTCTGGGGTCCCAGCACAGGAAGGACATGGACCTGCTGGAACGAGTCCAGAGGAGGACACCAATTTTATTAGAGGGATGGAGAACCTCTGCTAGGAGGAAATGCTGAGAGGACTGGGGTTGTTCAGCCTGGAGAAAAGGCTTTCAGGTGACCTGATTGTGGCCTGAAGGAGACCTACAAGAAAGATGGAGAGGGACTTTCTACAAGGACATGTATTAGATATTAGTAAGAAATTATTTACTGTGAGGGTAAGACACTGGAACAGGTTGCCCAGAGAAGCTGTGGATGCCTCATCCTTGGAAGTGTCCAAGGCCAGGTTGGCTAAGGCCTTGAGCAACCTGGTCTAGTGGAAGGTGTCTCTGTCCACCGCAGGGGGGATGGAACTTGATGATCTTTGATGTCCTGTCTAACCCAAACCATTGTATGATTCTATGAGAAGAAGATTTGCCTTTTTTTTTTCT
>VWZT01012036.1:1336956-1369241 GCA_013397055.1 Pachycephala philippinensis
CGGGACGGGGGCGGCCGGGAGCGCCGAGCCCGTGGGTACAACTTGGGGCAAGTCGGGGGGTAGGCGTCGGGAGCACCGGGCCGGGACTGCTGCCCTTCCCCTACGTCCGTGAAGCAGCGAGAGAGGGCTCTTCTCGGCCCCAGCGGGCAGCTGGGAGCCGCCTGGAAACTCGCAGGCGGGTGCAAACCTCTAACTAGGCGCAGAGGAAACAAGGCTGGCTTGGGCTGTGACTGGCAGAGGAATGTGAAGTATTTGTCCAAAATGATGAGCTGTCAGGAAGTAAGGTGCCTGTGTTCCTGTGTATAACAGGTATGTGCCAGCACATGACCGGCTGGACTATTGCACAGGGTTGTTTATGTACCTGTTACCCACTTCCATTTAACTTGTGGCTGCTAGTATAGCTCTGAGGTCTTTTACAAAGAAAAGGCATCAGTTAGATAGGTTTGTGTAAAATTATGTTGTGATTGGTGTGTGTTGTTTCACTGTGTTTGACATGGTACCAACTTAGTTTTGTTTTGTGCATGTTTGGTATCTGAGTCTAGCAGCAGGTGACCACGAGCTTGTGTAGTACTTCGCAATAATGTAAGAGATGAGGGTATCTTTGCTTCCATCAGTTCTGTCAGGCTCACTCTGTTGAAGTGTAGTAGTTGTCAGTTACGATGTATAGTGTCAGAAGCTGAAATACAAACCCGGAGACAAGGCACAGTAGTACAAACTTTTGAGTTTTTGTATTCAGTGTTCAGCAGAACTAGGCTTGTAATGCAGACATAAAAGGTGAAGATACTGTGGTCTGTTGCTCTGAGTCTCATAAACTTTACTGATTTTCAAATTCTGACCTGAGAAGTTTTTTTGGGACTTGGGTACATTCCTGTTTTATTATCTGGTTGACACAAATACTAATAGCTGGGCAGTGCAGTTAGCAGTCTAGTTAAAAACAGGAAGTAAGACATGGATAGACTGAGAGAGATTTGGAAAGTTAGAAGGACACAGATGGGGCAGGAGGCCAAGGAGGCCCTGTGAAAGAATAGAAGCATGTAGTCAGTGTGTTCAACTTATGACTGTTTATTGTGAACAGAAGCTGTACCAGCGATCCACTGAAAATAAGCCAGTAGCTTTAGTCTGTGCCTGAAAAACAGAGCAAAACCACAATTAGATAGTTTTCATATTAGCAAATGAAAAGTATAAAGAACTGAAACAGAGGCAAACACTGGTTTCTTCTCCAGTACTTGAAGGTAAGTTGTTTGAGACAAGAGGAAGGCCCGTTAGTGGAATGTTGGGGAAGCTTGTGAAGCATTGGCTGTGACTAGTATAAGGGCATTGTGGTTGAAGGATGGCTACCTCGTTAATTGTTCATTAATAGTTACTAGCACATTATAACTTAAAGATCTTCCTTAAAGTACTTGTTCTTTAGGTTTTGGATGAGCAATGAAATACCAATGCGTGCCTCCAAAATTAGGCAATTGATCTTAATCTACTTTCTTTACTGTGCAGGTGTTAACAGTTCACTAAATAGCATCAGCCACTTTTACCTTTGTACAGCCTATAACTTTTTTTGTCATTGATCCCGAAGCTTATTATTAAAAGTTAGATCCTTTTTAGAACATTCAACTTGGTGGATATAAGGAACAGGTCATGTCCTGTGTACATGATGAATCAGTCTTGCCGGTATAAAAGCGTGTGTGCATTTTGAAGGTCTGACAAAAATGATCAGCAGTTAAGCAAATACTGGATTGATCTGTCCCTGGCTCTGCAATTTGAAGAGTTGCTGACTGCTTCTGCTGTGTGTATATTTAAACAGAAGCTCTCTTTTTATAGTCTGTTGTCATATCCTTTCTGATCTTACATAGGAGTCATAATGTTGAGTTTGAAATATGTCAATTCCATGACTACATATTAACATCAGAAAGACATTTACTATTACTAGATTTCATCCAACAGAGAATGGAAGTGTTTGAGTCTTTTCTAAGCCGAGTAGTTAAAATCAATTAAAGGAAAGCGGTTAAATATTATCCAAATAAAACATATGAAGTCTTTGCCTTTTGAGGATGTGGAACTTTTGGTTAGCACTAAGTTTTCTCCTTAAATTCACTGTTTGAAGCATGCTGCAGACAATGCTAATATTTTTTTTTAACATTGCTTTTAAAATATTCAATTAAACTGCTTTCACACCAGCAGAGTTCCAGTGGCTTGGTAGACAGGAGTAACATATCACCTGGGTTCTGAGAATTTGAGGTTCTCTCTTATAATGGCAAAAAACTTGAAAGCTGAGAAAATAGAGATCCTTAGTTATGACTGAACTGAAAATCCAAGGTGTTTCATACTTGTTTCTAAAATCATATTATGATAGGAAGGTAGGTACATGATGTATTTGAAATGATGGAAAGAATATTTATTATAGGTGTCTGATTGTGTTTTTCAGTGATTGGTTTCCTGTTCCTTGACCAGTTGAGACAAGTACCATATACATAGCAGACTGTATTAACTAGTAATACTGGATTTATTAGTCTCTTGCAGGAGTGGAATGATGGAGAGCCATTGTGATGTGCTAATGAATATGTTTCTGTACTGCTGTTACAGTACCTTATGTCTTAATGTAAGATAACTTTTTGTAGGGGAAAAAAGAACTTACAAAGATGAATTTACCCAAGTAAGTTTCTTTAATGTTAAACTGAAGGCTGCTAATATATTTTTCAACCTTACTCTGTATCAGGGACATATGAGTGAAAACAGGGCTATGGGAGAATTATGGAGTGTGTTGAGATTTGTGAAATATATATTTATTTTTTAAGGGTTGGGAACATGTGGACCTAAAGAGTAGAGTTAAGGGCAGTGAAAAAATGGTTTAGTGTCCCCATAAGAGAGGACAAAGAGGAAGAGGATAGCATGTGTCAGTTTTTTGTGTTAGGAAGATCTGAGCTGCATGCTGGAGAAGATTCCAAATTGTCTGTGTCCTATACTGTAAACTTCTGTACTTTAAAGTTTCCTCCTCTCACCATTTTTTCTCCACTGTACACAATGGCAGGAATTTATCTGAACCTTCCACGTGGAGTCAGGTTCAAGAAATACTTGTTCAGGTCCAGGAAGGGTAAAGAAAGTATTCATGCATGAGGTGAGCATGGATCTGTTGAAGACCTGATGTAAAGTGGGAAAGGCATAGAGCAAGCAGAGAAGAGTGCGTGTCACTGGAGATGCAGTATTGTACTAAAGAAATCTATTGCTATAGTAGGACAGCTGTCTGAGGAAATGGATCTCCAAAATAGTGATTTCCAGTGTTTTATTTTAAGGTGCCTTTTTCTTTTTTTTTTTTTTGTCAGAGCAGTTACATATTTACATTGAATATGTAGTAGTGTTCTGTGGAGTTTCTAATATTTTAATTTCCAAATTTCAGCTTGCAGTCAAGAGTGACAATTCTGAGATCACATAACTACTTACAATGTATGGTATGCTTTTAATGTGTGGAGTCACCTTTTTTTTTACTACCTGCATATGGTGACAACACTCTGATGTGTCAAGCTCAAAATTATGCTGGTAGCTGTTTGAGTTAGCTTCAGCTTTGCTACCCCACCGTGTATGAAATATTACCACAAGCCTTGACTACAGGGTCTCAGTCTGCTTATAACTAAGTGTAACTGCATTGGTTGGAAGTTTCTGTGCCTCACTCTGCCTCAATGTTTGTAATTTCAGATAGCTGTAGAGCTTTTCCAGTGGGGGTTGTTTTTGTCAGGCATGACTTCTGTGATCTTCATGAATATTTGTTTGTGTTTGATGGAGCTGTCAACATTTGAATACTTCAAATACTGATTTAATGAACTAATTACATAGTAAAGTGGTGATACCTTTTAGTTTTGAGACTTGTGATGGCAGCTGTGTATCTTGAGCTTGGAGTCATTCTCCAGGCTTGGCTGCTTCTGAAATGTGTGTGGATCCAAGGGATTTTTTCAGACTTTGGTTTCCACTTCAACTTACTGGCAATTTTAAGTAGGGCATCACACTTAACTGATAGGGCATGACTCTGACATTTACATAACTTGTCTCAGCATTTAGTTTCACTCAGCAGTTTGAGGAAAGCATGGATCGTTCTCCTGTCATTGAGTATTCAACAGGATTTTCAATGGTAGAGATGTTTCCAGTAAGTTAGGTTTCCTTTGTTCTATGTTGAAGTAGTAAACTTGCCATATGTGTTTCTGCTTAACAGGTCTCGTGTTATTTCACCAGTTCTGAGAGACTTACAGACTTGCAGAGCTACTGTTCTAGTTACAAATACTGAAATATGGTAGATAACTTCTGTGTAAATATGGTCTCCAGGGAGATCTTATTGTGGCCTTTCAACACACAAAGGGGGCTTATAAGAAAGATGGAGCGAGGCTGTTTGCCTGGGCCTGTAGTGACAGGACTGTGGGGAATAGTTTTAAACAGAAAGAGCATAGATTTAGTTCGGGTATAGGGATGAGGGTGATGAGGCACTGGAACTGGTTGCCCAGAGAGATTGTGAATGCGCACTCACTGGGAATGTTCAATGCTTGGTTGGATGCAGCTTTGAGCAATCTGATCTAGTGACAGGTAGGTCAGACTAGATGATCTTTGGTTCCTTCCAACAGAAATAATTTTTTGTTTCTATGGTTCTGCTGCCTGTAATCAATGATAGGAAAATTACCTGCTTACTTTGCCTTAAGACCCTATGTAAAAATCGCCTACAGCATCAAGCTATCTAGCTGAGTGTGCTGCTGCAAACTTTGGCAACAGGCATTGGTCCGTATGGATTGCATATAAGTCTGGCTGTTCCTGGTGTCCATTCTTCTTGTACTCTCTGGCATCTGCAGCTGTGTGAGTGATGTATACTTCAACACTGTCTTTGCTTTAGTGTGTTTGTCAGGGAACTTGTGTAATCTCGCTTCAAATCTGTTGGCCCTGTTTGCATCAGTAATGTCAAGTGGAAACAAACCCCGAAGTTAGCTACTTGCACCTTATTTTTAGCTGCACTTTCTTTTAACTGTTTGAAACCAATTTCTGACGAATTTCAGTCAGCACTTTCTGTTGTGGGATTTGTCGATGAATACTCCCCTTATCCATTGCCTTCCTGAAACTTTGCCCTTTAATCATATACCCCCCTCAGCCTTCTTTTTTCCAGCTTAGTGTCTGCCTTAGTCTACTGAGGCAGCTGCTTTCTTCTCTTTATTATACTAGCCTTCCTTCTCTCTGCCTTTTTCTGACTCCACCAAGTCCTTCATGAAATGTGGATACCAGAGCTGCACCCATACTGAATATGTGGGCGTATGGAGAGTCAACATGATGTTGTTAATCACCTTCCTGGAGGTGCCCAGTATTTTATTGCTGTTTCTGGTGGCTGCTGCTTGCACTGAGGTGATGTTTAAGAGAATCATGAGTGGTGATAAAAGATCTCTCCTATAAGATGTACCTGTCAAACTTTAGTTGAGTGTCACATAAGCATAGTTTAGTAATCCCAAAATTCACTACCTTTTATTTATCTACAAAGAAACTCATCTGCCACCTTTTGTCCACTGGGTTTTATGAGATTTCCACAGTAGCTTACCATGTAACTGCCCATTTGATTACTTGGACAAAGTTCTCTTTTGGCATGCAGATCATTCAGTTCAGTAAGAAAAGGAAAAAAACCAACCCCAAAACTCTGGGAAATACCTGCTCAGTAGCATATTGTGAAAGCAAATTATGTCTTTAAAATCTTCAGCTGTCAAGGCTCAGGTAAGCTTTTCTGCGTACAACTGAGCAATGTGTGATACGTGTTGCTGCCAATATTTCAAGTCTTGAGCAGTTTAGTTTCTGATTTTTGTTTGTAGTATCTGATAGGCTGCTCTGGTTTGTATTCAGAATTTTTTTGATTACAACTTAAATTTTACACTGACTGCTGTTTACCATATTAGTAGCCAGTCATATAGTGTTATTAATGACTTCGTAGTTGGTATAGTCTCTGCTAGAAGTTATTGCCCAGCCCAGATGCCAGAAAATATTCAAACTTTCTTTGAGGTTCATCCGTTCATGAACCCAACCAAACAACTGTAAG
Source organism: Pachycephala philippinensis (assembly GCA_013397055.1). Lineage (NCBI taxonomy): Eukaryota > Metazoa > Chordata > Aves > Passeriformes > Pachycephala > Pachycephala philippinensis. Next base: position 1,342,997 of record VWZT01012036.1, read on the forward strand.
GTAGAAAACATTTTTTAATAGATAGTCTGAAACTCTTGTGATCTTTAGATCTTGTGAAACCCAGTAAATTCAATAACTCTATCTCATTTCAAACTGCTTCACAGCTTTACATTTATAACTAGTATGTTTCTTTAAAATTAGGTATTGTTTAAGCCATGTTTTGTTACTTAGCATTTTGTGTTTTGAAACTTACTATATATTTCTTTTCTGAAAAACAAGCTGATCTTGATTCCATTTTTATGCTTAGAACAGTTATTTAGCACTAGATGAGCTTTTCTTCAAAATACATCTGTACTGGTGCAGGAGAGAGGTAGTTCAAACTGTGGCCTCAAGTTGCTTCCCCTTTCGCCTTAAGTACTTCACTTACCTCACTTGCCACTATTGCTTATAGGTTTTGCTGACTTTGGGGAAGAGTCAATAGCATCAAGAGAACCATGAGAAGAGACTATGGGCAAGATGGATTTCAATCTGTGTACAATGGTGTATTTTTGTTTGTTAGCATAATTTTAAGAATTACTCTTACTAACAAGTAATGTTTTCCTGAAATTAATGCTGTTACTGATACAGTGAGAGAATTGTGAGGTGCTTGCCATTTGTGGCATGGATGGGGGTCATTTATAATTTTGGTACAATCTACATTTTGTTTTTGCAGGTTTGGACTAAGCAACAAATTTGAAGCAGAATTTCCTTCATCTTTAACTGGAAAGGTGAGTATCTTTGAATAGAATTTTGGAATTGGAGTTCAGGTTTTATTACAAAAACAAATCTTTCAAGTGTAGACCTCTGTAAAAGTAATAAATTACACTGCTGTAGTACTAGTTTGTTTCTTCTTTTTTTATTTCCCTTGTAGGTTGCACCTGAAGAATTCAAAGCCAGCATCAGTAGAGTTAACAGTTGTCTTAAGAAGAATCTTCCAGTTAATGTACGATGGCTACTATGTGGATGCCTTTGCTGCTGCTGCACTTTAGGTTGTAGTATGTGGCCAGTTATCTGCCTCAGTAAAAGAGTAAGTTGAATTATTAATATAATTTTTGATAGTTAGAATTGTACTGATTTTGTTCTCATTTTGGTTTTCTTTTTTTTTCCTCCTTCACCATTAAAAACTGTGTGCTAGAACTTACTTAAGTCACTTATTTCATATGTTTTGATATCAGTTGTCTGCTGTGCTGGTTAAAGTTACAAAAGACATCAGTCAGGACTTTGAGCTTATAACTCAGTTGAGAGGTAGTATAGTTGAATGCCTCCTAGAGCCATCTATTGTAAAGCAATTACTGTTATTGAACCCACTTTCAACATACTCTTTAATAGCTGCATCTTCTCTGTGATACACTGAGATTATCAGAATTTGGCAGTGAATGAGTGGCAGTTTGTTTTTGAGGAACTTCTGATGACACTGTGGCCCCAAGGAACCACATGTTTTTTGTTAAAATGGCAGTTTTTAAAAAGAATAATTGATTTTTCTTTTTGAATTTTGAGTAAGATGCTTTTTTTACATTAAGAACTTGAAAGTAGCGTTTGTCTGTGAACACTTGTTACTTAGTGCACTGTTCACAACAGAAGCTCATTACATGCACCTGGTTTTCCCTTCCTTTTTCTTGGTGCAGTTAGTTAGGCTACCCTCTCACCTCTTCTGTTTCTGTGTGTGTAAAAATTGTCTTTGGCTAGTTCTATTTCACTACTTTGCAAGAAGTCTCTGTGCCTCCCCATTGCCTCCTCACTATTTAGTATTGTTCACCTTTCCATTTCATGTCATGGCTTGTGTATGTTCTCTCTTGTGTAATATCTCTTAATGCTACAACTTGTGTACAATTCAATACACTGAACATCATCATGATTTTCTTTATCAAAGTCCTCATTTTTTAGAGTTAATAAATAAAGGCATTCTAAAAAATATTTATAGGATGAACATTGATTATAACAAAACCTATATGCATTTTTGTATCATCTAACTATCTGTGTTATGATCTTAATACTTAGTCCCTTTAAGAGATTACTTAAGGCTAGTTTTAATTGTATACAAAATAAAGTAGAAAAGCCTCCAGGTAATGTTGGAGTCTGAGGAGAAACTAACCAAAACAAAAATACTGGTGCAGTGTGAATTATATCAAACCCTAAATTTCTTATCTTCAAGCTGTTACAAATTAGTAAGTATCCTGTAGCATGATTGTATATCCATAGCCCAAAAATCTGCTAGAAGAAATTAGAATCTGGTGATTGCTTCAACAGATAAGCAGGTGACGTAATTAGCTTGTAGAGAAGACTACCTTTACCATTCAAGGCCTAGCACTGTAAGTAACAAACACAAGGGAAGCTTCCATTGCTACTGTTCATGTTTAAGTTCTGAATGAGAATGCTTCTGATGTTATGAAGTTTGACTCATTTTTCTCACATAATGTGTTGTAGCAGGAAATGATAACAGGATGTAACTTAGTAGGGGCTGATGTTGCAGTCTTCTAGACTGGGTCCTGTAATCAACTTTTTATACGTTGTTAAAGAGTGTCAGAAAAAATAAAAGGGCTTCTAGCATCTGGGGTCAGGAAACAGTTTGAAGCTAAGGAGAGAGGTTCTGTGGGGGAACCTAGTGAAGCAACAGTTAGAGAAGTTGTGTGGGATAAGGTAAAGAGGTAAGCTCCTTCCAAAAGGATAGATCTGTAAAAAAAAAAACCCAGCCATGGATACTTTGTTCAGAGGAGGCTGGAAAGAGGATAGTGGCGTCATTGTTGCTGTAATATAGAACGCATGAGGAGAGAAGGTCTTGGAAAGGGTGTGAACAGCAGGAGCATGGACACAGATTTGTGACTGAACTTCTGTAAGTCGTCCTAGTGTGTGGCCCAGACTATCAGTGAATGTTGCGTTTTCCCTGTTAAAGTTGGTACCAAAAGACATTTATGGACCTTTGCATCTTTTCTGCACTTGGATGTCCAGTGTTAGTGAAACTTAGGACTCAGATGCCTAAACAAAGTATCTTGTGCCACTGTAGATGGCACTAGACACTGATGACAGTTTGATTATTCCTCCAGAGTAAAAGTAATTTAAATCAATCTGGAGATTTCAGGTCAGCATCACTTGTCCATGTCAGCAGCTCGCCAAATGAATGTATGCTTACAGGGTTGTTTCTCAGACAGAAAACTCAGAACTTGTTGTCTGTTGGGCATCTGGAGAGTATATATAGGGAAGAATTAATTACTTGTGTTCTTAAAGACAAAGTGAAAGGGAAAAGAGTGCTTTCCCAAACTCGTAACTCTTAATCCTGGAAATGGCTGGGAAAGAATATTTTTCTTTGGTAGAGGAGTTAAGGGGGAAAGCTGTGGAATATTTTTCAAGGCCACATTTGGAAATTCTGGTATAGGAAACAAGCAGAAAAATTTTTAATTATTCTAGTCAGGGCTACTACTTTAAAGAAAAATGGTGAAAAGTTACTGCCACTTGGGTTGCTTGTATAGATATGGGTGGATTTAACTTTGTCTTGATAGACCCAGAGCAGGAAAATATAAAGTGATATAAATTCCTTAAATCTCTCTTACCTGGAATTACAGGGTTTGTACCCTGTAAGATCTCAGTACTGAATTGTATCCACAAGCTTCTGCATAAAAGAAAAATCTTACGACTTTCCATCAGTTTATGTCAAAGTGCTGTGACAAGTGCATGGTGAATTACCTGGAGCTGCTCAGCAAAAACAGTAGTTGTAAATAACACCTGGTTCATCTAGGTTCCAGTCTGTTATTTCCTCAGTAGATTCCAGTAGAACTGTGACAAGAAGCAACTTCATATTCTTCCACAAAAGAAAAAAAAAAAAAATTCGTTGACTATTTTGGTTTGCTGCTAGTGCCACAGTTTTGCTGATACATAAGACTAATGTATTCAGTGTGAACTACTCACATTTGAACTCTTAAACTCCTTGTGTCTGGCTTTACCTGTGTCTTGGAAGAGGGTTGTGTTGATCAAATTATCTTCCATGCTATGACTTCTTTAGATATCGTTTCCCTGGCTGGACTCAGCCATAAGTATAGCCACAACAGCCAGGATTCACTTCTTGAGGAAACGGGTCCCGGATGATGTGTGCTTGTTTCTTCCCTTTAATTTTTAGATACAATGAATTATTTCCCACTTGTGCTCATCCTGTAAAACAAGTATAACAAATGATCAATAAATAAAAGGTTTCTTATTTTACATTACTTGCACTTGTCTGAAAAGTGTTACCCAGAGAGCTTTGCTAGTTCAGCCCTGTCCTAAGTGATTCCCAGTGAAAGGACAGTTACTTGGAACTGCCTTGTGTTGTATCCTTTGCTGCAGTGATCACAAAAGACTCCCAAGACTGTCCAATTAGAGAGTTTGGTTTCTGAAAGCATGATGGGAGCATTCCCATCCTGAAATTTGTGCAGATCATGTTTTAATTGCACAACGAAAATATACAAGTCTTCATATTTGCCCTTTTCTACTGAAATAGAAGACTAATAAATTTTGTTGAATTACATACACAGTGAACTAACAAGTGGGAGTGTTTCTCAAGGATTTTATTGAATGAAACAACAGTTTCTACTATACAATTGCTTACTTTTAAAATAGAAGAGGAATTTTTCTCAGAATGACCAATTAAGACATGTCTGTTTTAATGAGTCTGAATCACTCTACCCTGGTCTTGAATTGCTGATATAGTTTGCGGCTCTTTTTCAGAGAAAGATTTTTCTTTTTTTTTTTTTTTCAATTTTTTAAAAATTCTTTTTAGGGTTCATGTAGCCAAATGACAATTGCAGCTTCCGAGTTAGAATAATTTTCTTAGTGGTTCTCTACATTCTGTATTTTTACCTCCTTTCATTGACTTTTTGAATTCTAACGCAGTAAAGTTATCACAAATATAAGTACAATTTCTGAAATTACAGTTATTGAACGTTTGTGTGTAATGGGAATACATGCTTCTTTTTGAGCAGTGAAAAATAAGATAATGGTTTGTCTCCTTAAACCAGCAGGTTCTTCAAACTAGGAATTTATTAAGCCACAGACGTTTGTAAGTTTAATTGTTAATTATATAACTTTAATGCATTTCCATGCAGTGAAAGCTTTCCCTTCACTGAATTTTTCTTTCCAGTGCTGGTTTTGGAGTCTTTGTACAGTGTTGTTTCCTTTCTTCATTTGCACTAAAGTATTTGGAAAAAGCCTGCTACTCTTCAGCAGTAAAATGTGTTTTATTTGATTCAGTATCTTATTGCCTCTCTCCTTTTATGTGGTCTTGATTCGATTTTAATGAATAAAAGCTGCAAGAAAGTTGCAGGAAGTACAGTCCTTCATTTGCAGATATAGATCATAAATGATCTTAAGCAGTTTTACTCATAGAATGCACCATCCTTTCTGGGACAAATTCCAGGTTGTACAAATGAACATTAAGTCTTTAAGTTGTTGTTCTTTAAATAAAAAGAATGGCGTAGTGAATTATAATTCAAAAAGCACTGCAGGCTGAGGTGCCCATTTGAAGCCACTTTTTCAAATGAATTGGCACTCATTTTCGGTATTAACTAAATGCTGTAGTTCCTGATGGGTAAATAGGATATATAATTTCAACAGAAACAGTAACAATGAAAGCTATGATAGAATTGCAGTACTGCTAGATTTCTTAAAAGCTGGTATTGTACAAGTAAATTGCATGTTTCAAATGCTTCATGGGCAATCTCTTAAAATGAATAGAATTAGATATTTAACAGTGTGATCTGTACTAATACTTTCAAGAGCTACTTGTTTGTTTGTGAATTCACACAAAGCTGATGAATGCTGCTTAAGCGTCATCATTAGTTGTCGCTTTTGTAGCAGTTCACATCTTCAGAGTGCTGTATAAACATAGCTAATTACAACTTCCGAAGTATTGATTGAATTAAATATGTGGTGAAGTAGCTGGAATGAATTTTCTTAAATTTGATAGTCTTGCTTGTCGATGGATGATACTGATGTTAAAATACATTAGATCAGTTTATTGAGTTTATGAATGCATTACATTTATTTTCAAAACTGAAGAAAATGTATGTTTTTCTCCTATGCCTGTCTGCCAAGGACTTTGCACTGGAGGCGCTCTTAATAGCGTGATGCTTTTCTGAGGAGTTCCACAAGGCAATTACTTAAGACAAACGGTGCCTTGTTTTTGAAGTATCTGTTATGACAATTTACATTGTAGTTCAGTCTGGAAGAATCTTTAAAATCGTCATGTATTTATTATGTTTATCCTAACCAGAGCACATGTCATTTCTGTGTTAGCTCTAGTCAACTTAGTGCAACTTTTTTTAACATAGAACTTGTATGTATCAAATATGCGTTCTTGACCATTGTTTTCAAATATATTCAGAGGTCTTTTTTTTTTTTTTTTTTAATTAATTATGAAATGAAACATTAAAGAATCAGAAGATTCAGAAGTGGTATATTTTGCTTTAGAAATTGTTCAGTATAATTTTGGTCAGAAGAGTCACTAAGTCCTCTATACACTCAACTTCAAGTACCAAAGCTTGTAGAACAAATAAATGTAAAGTCATCATGTGTATACCTATGTGGTTATTTTTTTTTCCTGTATCTGAAATCAGATTTTATTTCCTTCACGGCACCCTACGAAAGCTTATCAGGTTTTCATGTGCTTTCCTAAAGGGTATAGTAGTGAGTTGGTGCACAGTGAGGTGTGGGAGCAGCTAGTTTTACCATGTTTTTCAATTTGCAGACTTGCTTGATGGAGGACAGAGCAGTAAGATTGGCTTGAAGAATACTTACAGATATAAGGAGATCACAGAATACTAGTTTGTTTCTTTATAGATCAAATGCAAACCCTGTAGTACTTCAAAAGTATGTATTCTGAAGTTAAATTTGTGATTTCATTTATTCTTGGTTTTATATAAATCCTAAATATAGCGTATCTCTGGGATGTATAGTGAATATTCTAGTTCTAATGCTATTTAAAATTTAATTGCATTTGTAATTAGAATTACGTCTCTGAAAATGTTAATATTAATCAAAACAATCCGGGTAAAATTAACATTTCCATGTTATAGTCCCTTTTATGTTGTGATGGCTAAGGTATATAAAGGGGTTGTGTAGTGGTTTGGGTTTAGTGTTGCTTTTTATATTGCTCTTCCTGTCCAGGTTGACGTGTTCCTGAAAATACAAGTGTGAGTTGGGTGAAATTTCCATAGAAGTATTTTGAAAGAGCATGCTAAAAATGGTCTAGTTAGTTGTCAGATTTGGAAATCAGTTTAGAAAGGAACACTTTTAGGATTCTGTCTTTAGCAACTTAAAGATGATCCCAAATAGGGAACATATGCAAACACTGTTGAGGAAAGAATTAGAAGGCAAAATAACCTGAAATTTATATGATAAAATTAAACTGAGTAGAAAGCACTTGACTGAACAATAGCTTGTCAGACTGTTACTGTAAAACAGAAAACTAGAATGAAGTTCTGGCAAGTGTGATGTAGTGACACACTTCTGCGCCTCTTCTCTTGATTTTTCTCAAAGTAGCCTCGGTGTGGAAAGTATTCACTTTTCCACGTTATTAAAGCAAATCACAGTAAAATGTTATTTTCTGCCAAATTGTAGCACTCTTGGTAACTCAAGCGCTATGTATAAAGAAAATTATTTAACAAAGAAAATAGTAGTTCAAGAACCATTACTGCTGACAAAACAGCTGGGAGGATGAGGGGGGCAGCTCTATGAAAGAGAAGATAGAAGGAATTAATAAATCTTGTACCATACCAAACACATAAAAAGTGTGAAGTGACCAGGTACTTCTAATTGTTTAGCTCATAAAAATATTTTTTGCTGAATTTTGGAATAAATTACTGAGTCTAGAACAATAATGATGATGGGAAATACTAAGTAGCCAGATTTATTTTTTCTAAATTGGTAAAGTAGCTACAGGATCAACCTGTATTTTTCTGATTCGGCCCTAGATGTACAAGGGACTGTAGAGGCTGTCCTTTTGAGAGAGATTGTTCTCTTCAGCATGCAGAAGTGTTGGATTTTACAGTTTTCTATAGAGTTTTGTCAAGTTGTGCTGCCTTTCAGTCTTTCTGGCCGTGTAGCTTCTCTTCCATTCTTGGCCACTCTCCTTAGATACTCCTAACAGGAGGAGTCAAAAGATTCCTGTATACTGATAAACTAAACCTGGGAGTGTTCCTTGGAATTGGTGCTTTATAATTTGTACTTTTAGAAAGGTCCCTGGCAGGCTCTGGGTCTGTATTGTGTAACAATTCATAGGCATTATCAGAATGCTTCAGGCACTATGAGTGGTTTGGAGATTACGAAAACTTACTGATAGAGATGTAAGCTGTTCCCTGCCAGCTGGCTTGAAATGAATGGGAATGTTTCTGGGCACAGTTTCATTTCTTAATAGAGATGTAACAGGAGATCCTTTAGCTTCTCAACCTACGCTGGCCTTGAACTATGTTCCGTAGCATTCTCCTGGATATTTTAGAAATAAATGACAGGGACCGCAATTAACATCTCTCTAACCTTAAAAGAGGAGGTGGAGGTGGAATTTTCATTCTTGTTCAGTTTAAAATTTCCCACAGAGAATGACACCAGATGAGTTATTTGGTGGAAATTTGATTCTATTTTCATCCCTGTTACGGTCAATTCCATTTTACATGTTCATTTTCTGTGGCCTTTTCTGTGAGAATGTCCTTCAGCAGGAGGTGGATGCTTTAGATTGTCATGGCCGGATTTGAATAATTTGCTTGGAGGATCAGAGCTTCATGGGTTTTGTTTCCATATAATGACAGCGAATCAGAGCTAGAATTTAATCCTAGAATGAACGAGTTACAAATCTTTATTTAAAAGTTCAAGTAACAACATTAAGTGTAGTCATGTGACTTCATGGATCAGTTCAACATATGTCTGCCTGTGAAATGCAGTTTTTACCACATTTCAAGGCCTTCTCAAGGGAAGTGTGTTATTTTTGCCAAGATCAAGACTATTTCTGCTACAAGGCTTCTCCATAGTATGAAGTTTCCACAAATGGTTGCCTCTAGTCAGTGTCACCTCATTACAGAAAGTAGCTAATGACACTTATTTGGTGACTTAGCTCTTGTAGGACAGCTAAAATATCCAGTGGCTAAAATATCAGTTAGCATCTTGAATCTTTTGGATTTTGTATATTTGAGAGGAAACTTATAGCAGACTTCAATCAACTTCTAGGAATTTTCTTTGACAGTTTGTTTCTGCTGAGTGTTTCTACTGCAGACCAAAATGCCTTTGGAAAATACTCATTCAGTATCTGTCAATTAGTATATTGGAGTAGTTGGATAATACAACATCCTCTCCATTTTATTCCTGGATAATATACATGGGGTGTATGTTTCTGTACACCTTCTCTATCGTGCACATGTTTAATGGCTTTAGTGCTTTCTTAAATACTCGAGGAATTTGACAGTCAAGGCAACCAAAAGTAACTGAGGAATCATCTTGAGTTTAGATATTAAAAAATGTTACATGAAGTAGTGTCAAATAACACTAAGCTTCTCTTTATATCAGCAAACAGTGTGGTGGAAGAGACCTTTCCAGAAAGTAATTGGTGTGATTTGATTCACTAAGCTTTAAATTCATCTCTTTGTGAGGTACCAACCCAGGGCTGAGACCCGTACAAATGAGGTTAGTTTATGGATCATGTGAGACAATATCCTCAGGGCTATCTTTCAGAATGGGAAGTTTCATGAAGTCAACTTGATGTTGTCAGTTCTCTTGCTCCACAATTCTGTTGACTGTATTTCTCTGTGTGATCAGGAGCTTTGATCTGTGCTTTAGGCTGGACTCACTTTCTGCACAAAGGAATCGATATGGTAAGGCAAGGTGCAGCAATAGTAATCTTGTTGGACAAGGCAGTTATTTCAAGATCATACAAAAAGCACCAGGCTGCTACATTTATTTCGAGATATTCTTCATTCTGTTTAGTATAGGTTTCCCTTGCTTTCTTGCATGGATGCTGAGGTGGCTTCTGGGATGAGAACCCTTACAATGGTCTAAAATAAGAAATACCCTAGCTACTAATACTAATAGAAGAAATTATGCAAGATGTCCATGTTCACCTATGTAGTAGAACAGACACCTTTTCAAAATATTGTGCACTAAAGCAGATAGTCCAGGATGTCAGGATCTGAACTCAACTCGGGTTTCACCTTTGTGTGTTTCTCCCTTAGCAAATGGAGAATTCCTTAGCAAGATGGGAGTCTCACCACTTCGCGGTTTATATTGGTTTACTTGTGGTATAGTGTTAAAGATGAGGACATTCTCAGCACAGATGTACATAATTCAGTTATGTGCGTTCCGAGTACAGCTTTGGCATTTTTGTGGTACCAATATGGGCCTCAAAATTGGCTTGGGGGATGTTCTGGCATGTTGAAAGTAAGCGTATGGGACTCAGTTATCTTCCAACTTTCTATTTCATCGTTTGTGCTGATAGCTAAATTACTTGGGTATAAATTTTGTAGTCAGAAAGAATAGAAATTCCTGTTTATGTCCTTTCTCTCTTTGAGTGAGCGGAGGTAGTATAGTTCCGACCTCTGACAGGATCCTTTGACTTTTTTCTGTAGTGTATAAAACAAAGTATGGCCATGTGAGAATCCATAAAAGAATGCCTAGAGTTGTCTCTTTGTATTTTGAAATTTAAGCATAAAGTATATTTGTTCATGTCAATATTCAAAACTAATAATACTTGATTGTAGTAAAGTTTTGTATGAAGGAATTTGAAAATCTCATGCTATTTATTGGACTAATATTGCACTTTGTATACATATGTTTTCAGATGAGAAGTCAAAGATCAAATGCACATAGTGGGAGATTCTTTGGTTGTTCCCAAATAACTACGAATACAATTGTTAGTGGAGGATCGTGTTGTTGCTATCCATGTTGTTTCCCCACATAATAAAGACAAAGGGAAGTACTCAAATTAGCACCATTTTGGGAGTCATGTAAGATCCTTTTGTTTAATATTGTACCAGTCATTCACTGATTTACAGCAGGACTTGAGGGGGCCTTGGCCCATTCGCTGGTGCAGTTCAGTGTAGTGCTTGTGTTCCTGGTCGTGCACTGCCAGAGGGGCCCTGTTGCTGCACAGCCTTCCTGTCCAGATCATAATTCCATCTGGAGCTAACTGGATAGACGCTGCAACGATGTAACAAAAATGTCTTGCGTTTGGTAATATATTGAATACTATCCTTGTTTCTGCATGGGAAGTTCATGCTGAGGCTTAGAATTTTTTTCTTCCATGTCTAAGGGATAAACTTCGTTTTGCTGAATTAGGAGCAATAAGCATTAGTGAAAGTGTATTCTGTGTTTGAGGTTTTTTGGTAGTCTGATTTTTCAAAAGACACTATTAGACATTAATATCTTTAAAGAATCGGTTTTACAGAAGTGTTTCATTAAACATTGCATCTAGACAGTTGAAGATGTCTGTTTCACAAAATTCTGTGGATAGCATTAAAGACTATCTGCTTTTTTCATGAAATATGTTACAAAGCATACTTTCTTGTCATTGGTATGCTAAAAAGTGTACTTGAATAGCAGTTTTTTTTCTTTGCTCAAATATTGGACTGGGTTTTTAAGAAAAAAAAAATTAAAAGCTGGGTAGTATTAAATCTTCCTAATAAGCAAGTCTCTCTTCCACTTAATTTGTGCTTTTGTTGTGGCTAACAAATAATTTGCTGTATGGGTTTTTCTGTACACCATTGATAGAATATACAAGCTTGTCATCCTAGTGTGCTGGAAATGCTACACTCAAATCAAGTGTTCCTTTCTGGTTTTGTATCTCCTCACCTGCTCCTCACTGTAAATCATTGAGATGTCAAGAGCAGTGATTAATTAAGCTGCACGTGCAAGTGCTTTTTTTCACCTGTCAAGTAGGAAGAAAACTTACTATAGTGAATTGTGTGATGCTGTTTAATTCATTTATTTTTATTCCAAGCTCTGAGGTTTGCAGAAATATTTTACAGTCTAATTTTCATTAACATTTCTGTATTGATAATATGGTGTGTTTGGGAGCTATGGCTATCCCAGATTATACTATGGGAAGGGTAGTATTTAAGGCTCTGGGAAGATAAAGAAGTATGGTTTCGAGCCCGCGTTTTTCTCTCATGCTAGTCAAATGACTTTAAACTGTCCTCTTGTTTAAATAAACCAATTAATAGTACCTATCAGTTTCTTATTTATATGTATGTATTGTAATATAGATGTAATTTTATTGGAATTTGAAAAGCTTGGATGTTTTTCACAGTCTTTGGGGCAAACAATGAAATTAAATTGTATAGTGATCTTAATCTATTATTAAAAGGTCCTGGAAAGGAAGATTACAAGGTAGATTCAGGTTTTGAATCAGTTTTGCCATTGGTTTAGCAGCGGGTGGGCAGGCAGATGCCTGCTCAGAGTAGAACCTATTGCCATTTTTCACCATTGATAGAGTAGCCTTTCAGAGTCAATGAGCTCTGTCAATGTGAGCTTGTCAAGGCTACAACTTCATAGACCTGAGAGGCGGTTTGAGAGGTCAGCCCTTTTCAGGTTTGCTGTGATGCAAATGAACTTTAATGCTTAAACAACTATTGGAATTTTTATGTCTGCTCCTTGTTCTTTTTTCTTCACAAAGTCATTGACGAGACATTCAGTGCTTTTTAAATTGGAAGTTGCATTGTGCTAAAGACCTAGTACAGATTTACGGAGGGCTGAAAGCAGTTAGATCATGTTCTTTTCATGGTGCGATTAGAATCAAATCGATTTCCCTACAGCCTTCAGCATTCAGATGGCAATTTTAACAAAGCTTGGGGGCTAGACAAGGGACAAAACGACTGAACTGAATGTTAATTACACTCTGCAGCCTTATTTTCTTTTGATTTGGAGCTGACTGGCAACTAAATTAACAAAAGTGTGACCATAACTGCTGCCCTATTTTCATTTAAAAGGAGAGCAGACTCTAAAAGGCTATCTTTACAAAGAAACAAGTGAGGTCTACTGATTATTGTTAAAGGGCACTGTCTTTAAAAACATAATAATAAGAATAACCCCAAAAATACTCAATTTCCAGTTGATGTGATAAATTAGTCACTGGTATGTCCACCTTTTGACAATTCCTTGGCTTGTGATTTTAAAATAAAACATAATAAAAAATTTGCTGTAATGAATACTGATAGATAGCAATGATCTAATTTTTAATCATGTGACCACAGTACATGCTTAGATGTGTTTCCCCACAACTGCTTCAGTATTAAACTAGTGACAAACTGGTGTTTGAAAACCAAAATGTTAATATTTGGGGGGAAATTAATAATTTGTTGTCTAATTTTTATTTTACTCTCATTCTTGTTTCTCATGACAGCATTTAGTTTGGTTTGTTAATGTTCGTTTACAGTACTAGTATTTTGTAGTAACAACACCAAGATGCTTTCTCATCCTTTCCCCTCACCCCTCTCCGCCTTGCAAGGAAGCTGCAGCTGCACTAAGTTGTATTTGATCCTTGTCATTGCTCCGTCCTTTTGCACCTGCAGCTCTGTTGGTCTCATCTTAACACCTGGCATCATGAATTATCCTCTTTTTATTCACCGTCTGTAGCAAATCCCATTTAGAGCTAAGCAATATATATTCTGGCAGTCAAATGACCATAAATGTCAGTATATATTTCTCCAATGTAAATATAACTGAATAATTATATTCACAATGCTGTGAAACTTTGCAGCACAGAATGTCCTTTAATTCTAGCATGCATAATCTTAAAAAGCTGTGCAGAACAGCTTTCAGGATTCTCTATCTGAAATGTCAAGTGTGGATGACACAGGCACTAAACTGTTTCTTTAGAATCCTAAATATTGGGTTTCCTCTCTATACAGATCACAAACTTAGTAATACTTATTTGTGGAATTTACTGTAACTTTCTGCATTTGCTTTTTCACTCTCTAAAATCTGGATATAAATGTAACAAAAATTTTATTTAGAGTATTGTGTATTTGCACTTGACCTACAGCATTAGTTTGCAACATTTGTGATTTTAAATGCTGATCTTAGAAGCAATGCATTTAGACCACTGATCCTGGGGGAGCAGTGTTCCTGCTTTTTATACTTAGATCACTTTGAAATTTCTGTGATTTTAAAGTTAAAACTGCCAAAAGAACCAGGGAGCATACATAACAACAGTTTATGTTTCAAAGTGGTTGAAGGTACTTACTTGGCTATCATAAAAAGTTGTTTCTGTTCTAGACACTATTTAATACCAGACAAGTTTTGATAGTACTACAGACCACCCTGTACTCAGTCACTGTCCTGTACCTCTCTCCTTTTCACACAAAAGCAGCTGCAAAACAAAGTTTTTCTAAAACCAGTCAAGAGTAAAATTCTTTCTCATTTGTCTTCCAGACACGAAGATCGATTGAGAAGTTATTAGAATGGGAAAACAATAGGTTATACCACAAGGTGAGTGCCGCAGGGAGCAGCTTCGTACTGTTGGAGTTTGAATTGCACAGTATGGAAACAGATGCTTTTGTTGAACGAAAAATATGAAAGGTGGACAAATGGGCTAGTCTGTGTGCTGCAATAAAATACAGCTCATTTTTCTTCTTTTTCTTTCCTCCTTGTCTAGCTGTGCTTGCATTGGAGACTAAGCAAAAGGAAATGTGAAACGAATAACATGATGGAATATGTAAGTTAAAGGGCTGTTTTGTGAGTTTCTCTATTAAATGATCATTTATTTTGCTTCTGATCTTATTCTTTTCATGATTATTAATCAGTAAAGGTGTCAGGAGCTTAATCGCCTGAGTGCAAGGATTTTCTACGGTTCACAGATGCATGGTTTCATGTGCAGGACTGATTTATAAAGTTATGAATGACTTGAAAACAAGGCTTCACTGTGTTCTGAAAAATAATAAATTAATTGCCAAGATAAAATAGCTTGAACATGTGCTGATGGAGTGTGAAATTTTAGATGCTGTATAAAGAATAACCACGACTTTGGTTACGCAGCAAGTCAGATATGGCTATTTTATATAATGCTAATCAAGTCCAAAAGTATGGAAGAAGACCTTTCAGCTAAGCTGTTGGAGCTTAAGAAGTGTTTTTAGATTTTAACTGCCCCTTACCTCAACTATCTTGAAAGTATCTTTATCTCCAATTAGTGTCACTAAAATACTTCTAAATCAGTCTCTGGAGTTTTAATCTACTTCAGCCTTTGGCTGAGACTCCATAAACCCTTCTTGGAAATATACAGTGAGAAGTTTTATGTGGTTTAAAATGAGTGATGTCCTGTGTAGGATTTCAGTTTGTTTAGCTTGCAACTTGTTCTTTTTTGGTGCTGTTCTTATTTCCATTTTCAATATATTTTGGAAGTATGTAGGATGGGATGAAATGAAGCTGCTAAAATGTAAGAAACGTTAGAATTTCCATAATTTCTTTTAATGCTTTAGTAAGTAGGCTATAGAAAGGTTAGCTTTTTAAAAATAAAGATTAGCTTTTGAGAAATATCTACTACATTAGTTCTAACTTATCTGTGATCTTCCATTATGCAGTACTTTGTCTATTCTTTAGAATAACAAAGCTGTAATGCATATAAAAATTTTAAATGTGATTAAACCATTCAAAATTATAGTAAAATGATCTTTGTCTTTTAGTCTTCCCCTTTTCCCTGTCTCTCATTTAGATCTTATCTCTTGCCTGAAATACAAGGTCTTCAAGATGCGTTTTTTACAGATGGCTCTATTCAGTTCACTGAATAAGTACTTTTTGTAACATTTATTCTACCGAATTTTTTAAGTTAGATATGAGTGTAACTGAAAATGGAATAAATCAAATTTCAGAAAGTAGACTTAAGCTTTGCCTAATTGAAGCATTTATATTTTGCTGAAAACATTATTTTTCTACAGGAAACATTGTCAAACCCAATGTTCTGCAGATTCAGTTGGAAAAAATAAAATGTGAATTTGTAAATACTATGGCCCAGCAACATTTACAGATGAATATTCATTCTATTAAGTATAATTTCAAATCAGTTGACCTGCTTACAGTAATAATATATACTGTAAGCTTACAGTAATAATATAACTATATGGGCATATAGTTTTACAGGATAAAGGTTAAATATTTTATTTTCAGTTTGTGAAATATCTGGTATTATCTCTGGGTATACTTAGTGAGAAAATATTTACAAAACTTCACTGTACCATTTTCTCACTTTCAGTGAACTGATTTGCCAGTGTCTTTAAGAACTGCCCCTTACATGATTGTGATTTAATTTTAAATAATAAATGCCTATCCTCAACTTTTCAAAAAACAGATGATTTAAATTAGACTCTCGTACCCAAAACTTGGTGCTTTGCTGAATTGAGGTTTGAAATCCACTGTAGTGATGTTAAAATAAATAAATAATGAATGAAATTAAGAAAGACAAGATAATCTTATACCTTTGGCATAAACACAATGTTCCAGCTTTACTTCTTTCTCCCTTTTTGAAACCTTGTCTGAATATTAGAAGCCCTGGTATCTCTACAGAATCCAGTGGTTGACTCAGGCCAGTGATCAGTGGATTTTGAGCAGCTTGCATCACTTCTGAAAAGAAGTCCCTTCTGAATTTCTCAAAAAATAAACTTGTACACCTGATTTCAGTATTCATTACTCCAAAAGTATTTGCCTTAGAAATAAAATCAGAGACTTACATATTTTCTGAGGCTTGGTATGCTTGCAGAGATAAAAGTCTTTATTCTCTAAGCAGCTAAGTTGTATTCTCCTTTATAATCAAAAACATTGAGAAATAATTTTTAACTTCTTAGAAAGGTGAGTTTCCCTTTGAAGTAAATAAGATCCTTATTTATGTTACCAGATGCATTTATTTGTTTATAAATCAGATCATACTGCTGTGTTATGACTGTCTCTGAAGAAAGAACAAGTGAACATTTTCTTTAAGCTTCCTATTTAAAGGAGGATAAATACTTGGATTGTGTTCTGGAGTGGACCCTGTAGTGTATTTAGCTCAGAAAAACTTAGTTTAAATCTGAATTGAGACCATAAGAATAATCATGCAAAAGCATTAATCAAGTTCTTGTTAAACCAAATAGTTAACATTTGTAGATATGGGAGCTTTGCAAAACTTGATACACTTTTTTATACAGGTGTTGAACTATAAACATGATTTAGAATCCTGTATTAAATGGCAACAATTCTGAAGTAAGTGGAAGTGCAATTGAAAATTAACCTTTCGTGCATTGTGCATTCAGGAGGTTTGGTTTGTTTTTTGTTTTTTTTAATGAATGCATTTATCTCTTTCATAATTTTTTCCCAATAAATAAATTGCTACATAATAATTCTTTAACATAATTAGCTTACTTCAGCTTTTTTATGTGTCTCATATCAGTAGGCAAACTTTTCCAGTTGAATTTGGTTCTTTGAGTATTGGTTTTGTATCCCAAACCAATTATCATACATGACTTTTCTAATGGTCTCCTACCTGAGACAAGTGCCGTGATTTTTGCTTTTCATCACAACTTGATATACTAAAAAAAGCCCCCCCAATACTGTGTAAGTTATCATTGTGATAGAAATAGGATTGCTGCCATCTTTAATACATATTTGTTTTCTTTTTATACAGGTCATCCTTATAGAATTTTTACCAAAGACACCGATTTTTCGACCAGATTAGCATTCGATTTATTTATAGAGACTTATTCAAGTATGTTGTCTTTCCAATGGTGCCTTGCTTGGTGCTCTCCTGGTAGTGACATAGCATTGGTTCTACAGAATCTTGTGGTGTTTTCATTCTTTTTTTGTTTGTTTTGTTTTTTTGTGGTTTTTTTTTTTTTTTGGTTGGTTGTTTGTTTTTTTTTGGTTTTTTTTTTTTTTTGGTTGGTTAGTTGTTTTTTGTGGTTTTTTTTAATAAGAATATGTTCTAAGTTGCATTTGGTCAAACTCTGCAAAGTAATTTCACACAAATGTTAATTACTACTTAAGTTATTTTTACTTTTGCTACTTCTGTTTATTAATGTATCTTGATTTTCAAAAGAGTCTTTTATATGTGTGCGCGCGTGTGTACATATATATATTACTATAAATACACAGCTGAAAATGATATACAAGTGAACAGGTATTTTTTTATCCCAATATGATACAACTGATTGACTGTACATTGTGTAAATCCCTTTAGTCATTCATTTACATGCTGAAGTTCCTTCTAAGATATTCCGAAACTTCTGTCGGTGGCTAGTCAATTGTAAATACTTTTATTTCTTTTTGGGATATTGACTAGTCTCTTCCAGCAAAAGAAGGAGACAAAGTTCTTTTTGAAACTGTGATTTTTGGAACCCAGATGTTGTTAGCAGAAATCTCTATTCTTTTCATGAAGAAGTCCTGTCAGCTGGTTCTAAAAAAGTTCGGCTTTAAAAAGTTAAAAAAAAAAAAAAAGGCAGCCAAGTGGAAATATTTTACTCAGACTAGAAGAATCACAGAGAGAATTGCATGCATCTGGTTAGTAGAACTCAAGATCACAAAAGTATATTATTATTGCATTTTATAATGTAGCTGTTTTAATTCAGTCAGTTGCCATGTGCCAGCTTTATTCATACTGTTTACCAGATCCTGTACACAGGGGTGCAGAAGGACTTGTTTTACTAAAACTTAATTGTCCAAGAAGACCTTTCGTGGGTTATTTTGTTTATTTTAAAGCCACATAAGCAGAAAAAAGTTATTGAAGAATTCTTGAACAGTGCAGTTCCAGATGCAAATGCCATGTATTAAAAGTAATCAAAGCAAGGTGCACTGGGCAACAGTGTACGTTTAAATGTGTTAGGCAGTTATTTATTGCACCCTTTCTTTTGCTCATTTTGGTTTACAAAGGTTATTTTCTGCACAAATATAAGACTTTTTTGTAACTGGATATATAATGTATGCTTGGGTCGGGCCAGTTGTATTTCATTTCTTCTGATTATACTTTAGTTGTACATATCTTCACACATAGCTTTTGGGGTTTTTTAAATTGCAGCTCTCATATTTTAAAATTTGCTTAGGTACCTAAAATCACTGTACACAAAATTGATGTACGTTAAGAACATGTTCCTTGTACAGTTGTGTTAGCAAGCAATAATGTGAATATATGAAAAAAACAGATATACTCTGCTTAATATTTGTATGAATGAAAAGTTGATACCACTACAAGAATAGTCTTCTCTTTTTAATCTTTTAAATACAAGTTTTATTTCAAGGTAATGTATTACAGGTACCTTGATGCTGTGAACTATTTTTCTATGTCTTCAAAATATTTATTCTCTGTAAAATATTCTCTAGTGAGTATTACATTCCTAAATTGTTCATAGTGGGAGTGGTCTAGAAAGTTTTAAGTTTTCTTAAATCTAAGCCTTCTGTATCTGTTCCCAAAATCCATCCTTTGCTCAGCTTTTGTCTGTGGATTCCTGCTGTTCACTTTGAAAATAGCTCAGCTATGCTTTCATACAAGCCTACAAGTGTCTTTCTTTGACTTGACAGAATATGATTTTTAATTAACAAATCCCAGTTTTGTGCTGGCCTCAGTCTTCTGAGTGCCACCAATGGTTTCTCTACAAAGTAACTGTTTATAATTTTCTAAAAATCAATATCAACCTCTTCTTCAGTACAAATCTGGGTCTGCTGCACTCCTCTCACCCAGAAGTAGTAATTGTAACATCAGACTAGTTTCAGCCTGTGAGAGCACAGAAACCTAACACTGATGGCAGCAGAGGCTGGGGAGGTTGGAGGTGCAGAGGAGAGGTTGGAATTGAACAAAAGTGATAACTGGTGATAAATACTGATGACCGGAAATACGTACTGATTTCTTTAAGTGTCAGTTTTCAATAAAATGAATATTGGATCATATGAGGCCTAGATTTTATAAAAATTTTCATTTGATTATACAGATAACTTGTCTCATGGATGCAGTTTTCCACTGGTGTGGAAACCTATCCCTCCACTCTGGAGGAGGATATAGCTTATGGTATGTTCATAGCAGCTATTTGCCTTAGTTTACTACCCAAACTTGCCATGCTATGTTCTGTCCACATCCACAGCTACCTTGCCAACAGCACCCAAACCCACCGACAGTAAAGCTGCTTTGGGTGTGATGTGTGCTGAGACCAGAGCAGTGAATAGAGCGTGGCTTACAGGTTTACAGAGTATCCCATTAGTAAAGCTTCCACATTAATGGTAGTGATGGTTAAGATCTTGTCTACTTCTAGGTGCATCAGCAGTCATGGGCTTGGTTAGGAGACATTTCTGGTTTTTAGCTGTGACTTTCTCTTGAAGAAATAATATAGAGATCCAAAGTACAGCTCGGAGCAATTAAAAAGTTAAATCCCTTTGTAAGGAGGCCAGACTTACTCCCTCGAAAAGTATTTTGGATATTTTATTAAAACAATGTCTCTGACTTGAAGTATAATCAAGAAACTTGAGAAACTGCCTGTACAGACAGATGAGTTTTATTCAGAAGTGGTACTCTCCTGAAGTAGTACACTCACCTAGTAAGAATGTTACGAAACATTTTCATACAATCCCTTTCAATTCATTAATTACAATGATGGAAATTGAAAATGGCAGGAGCTTTAATCAACTGTTTAATGCCTGTGGCAATTGTCAGGATTTTCTTTTGATGTTGCTTCTGAAATACTAAATCTGTTTATTTTGGTTGCTAGTGAGAAGACATGTATTACCTTTTTTGTCCACTTGGCAAAGAAGGAAATTGCATAGTTTGAGCAGACCAGAAGCTATAGTAGAACTTCCAGGACATAGCCGACTCTTTGCTGAAATAAGTATTACATTATACTAACTTGTTCAGCTTCTTGCAATGCAGCAATTCCTACAAATAATCTTATCTAGTTCAAATTTCCTTGAACAGTTAAGTTAGGTATCAAGTTGATATTAATCATTTAGCAAATGATGCTAATTATGCCTGTTTCATCTTTAGCCTGCTATACTAATGGTGAAGGCATCAATGAATCCCTGTGAGAGCTAATTATTATTTTTAGATACAGTTGCCTTTAACTGGTGAATAAAGATTTCTTTCTTACTGTAATACAATAGAAACAAATTCTTTTTAATTTTTTAGTGATAGGTGGAAATAAGTTCTGAGGGAGAAGGACTTTCTCTCTGACCCTATGTGAAGAATTCTGAAGAGCTCATCTGTTGTTAAATAGCTGTGACTTGAAGTTTATATTGGGATTGGCAAACTTCACTAGAAATGAAAATGTTTATGGAGATAGGTTACAGGAAGTCAGTAAATTTTTTGTAATAGGTCAATAAGAGTAATTTTAATAAACTATTTATGCAAATCCAAAATTTCCCACGATACTTAAACCCAAGTAGAATAGATTGTAAAAACTTTTTACAGTACTTAGATGTAAATTATAATGTCTAAATCAATTTGTTAAATTATATGTTTTTGTAATTCTCAAGACCATGATGTTTAAATGTAATATTTTATCTCTCAGATACAGGCTTACTTAAAAGTCAGTTTTAATTTTATTTTTCCAAAAGTCATTGTTTAGCCCCAAAGATTTTAGGAAGAGCTTTAATATGCAATCTGTAACTGCTTAGAAGCCAGGAGCCAAGGAAAAAGAACTTTTCTTTATTCCCTTCCCTCCACTCTCCACCCTAAAATCTTAATTTTAAATTGGTCCCCTTGTTTTGGAGCCCTAGTTTATGGGTTTTGAGCAGCTGGCAATAATGCAAATTGTCCACCAAAAACCCCATCTGAATTCTGAGCAGTTTAAAGAGATCACTTTAATTGAAGAGGCAAAAGACTTGTTAAGCAAAGAAAATCCCTGGTTCTTTTAAGTTCTCCCAGCACTGCTATTGAGTAATTAAAAGAAGGATCATGATGACCCTACATTAGGTCAAAATCCAAATCATTTTGTGTAAAGGAAATGCTCAATTAGAGAGGTCTCAGAGCCTCAAATGTCTTGAATTCATAGTAGTGACTTATTAAGGGTGAGTGGCGCTGGCTAGTTTTGTATCTGTAACTAAAATAATTTATGTTGCTCTTCAGCAACCTTGCTTATGGAAAGAAAGCATTTCAGAAATCTGTATTCATCAGTGCTAATTTGCTGTAATTTCTGTGCTTCTCCCTATAGCCATGTTGCATTTCCATGACAAATAGCTAAGTGTATGATCATTATAATGCCTTTAATAGCCATATTGTAGGTAGAAATATTAACTTCTCAGGGACTAATAGGAAATATGAAAATGGAGTTAATGAGCTGAATGCCTATCTGCATGAAGGCTTACTCTGCAAATGTCACCCTAGAAACTTGATTGTAATATGCATGACCATTATGAATGTTATCAATATACAGTTATGAGAGCTTCTTTTACCCTGTATTACTAGGCTGCTGAATGTCAAAGTATGTTGGATAAGGATAAATGAAGTTTTTTTTTTTTTCTGATTTGGATGGAGTGATTATTTCTAATGGTGCTACCTTCTTAATTCCTGTGTTTATTCTTTGTAAAGTTCTCTCTGTAGGCTGGGTGGATCAGGGGATACTGGTGTACTAAGAAAACAGTATCATTCTTCTTGAGGAAGTAAAGTAATTTTAAGGGGAGAAGTACTCTAGAAATGAAAAAAATTCACTGCTGAAAACATGCATTTATTCTTCATTAGATATCCGTTTGTATTGTTTTGTTGGTAACAGTACTTAGCAGTTCATTAATTTTTGAACTTTCATCTTTCTGCACATTGATGTTTCAGTCAGTGTGGGCTGAATTAGAAACTATATTTGAAAATGTAAAACCCCCTGGTGCCTTTCATGAAACTTCATATGTTGACACTTGTGCTGGTGTATGTATCCCTACTGCATAACACCTGGGTAATATACATCTTTTATAAAACTACATTTTACTGTTTTCATGGAAGTTGTCCTTTAAAAAAAGTATTCTGGTTTGTTTAGGTCATTAATATTTCATTAAGATTTATATTCTTGAAAAGGGATTCATAAATGCTTGGCTCCTCAGAACACAACAGACCAGTAGGAACAATTTAATGAGGCAAATGTTAAAACATAGGAATTAGGAGAAGCAACACCCAAAAGATGGTATTTGGAGATTAGATTTAGAGTTCTATATGACAGAAAATAGTTTTGAACTGAATGAAATGGTATTGAAGGATGCAAGTTAAGCAAAAGCTAGCAGTCCATTTCAGTACTTATGTAGACTGTGTTAACTTCTGTTCTCTTTTTTTATTTTGATAAGTGTGTTATTAATTATGATTTATGCTCTGTTTGATAGACAATTCTGCTATCATACAGAATAATAATGCAGAAGGTAAGCTTCCTTCTAAACTCAGCATCTCTTCATTTAAAATAGCCAGACCAAAATGGAATTGCTGATGAGAGCTGCACTGTGAGTGCAGAACAGTCTTTCCCTAAGCTGGAGCCTGTAATGCATGGCTAATTGTTTCCAAAGAAAATTCTTGACTTGTCCAGACAGCTCCTGTCATGTGACGGTATATCTAAGGCCCACAAGTAGGATTCAGTTAGTACGATTTAAGTTCAGGTAAGTAAGACTTTTGTAGTTAATTGCAGTTTTTACGCAGAAGGGAACCATTGACAAATGCTCACTTTTAGGAGATAAATAGTAGATTTTTATAATGTTTATTGAAACATGCTTTTTTGTTGTTGTTTGCTCCTCATTTATAGCTTAATAATTGAAAGTTACTTTGCCTCGTGTTGAAAACTAGACTTCGTAGTCAGCTGAAGACTTTTTTTTTTGTTACAGTATTTTAGGTTTAGGTTTTACATTCTTTAAGTCACATTTAGAAATGTTTTAAAAAGTCAGATATTCTAATGCAATATAACTGATATTTTTAGTGGCTGTATGTTTAAACTGGTTTCATTGTTCTGATATAATTATCTAACTCATCCACTCCAAGTGTTTATCTCTGATCCATTTATGCTAGCAACAGGCTTTCTAACTCGTTAGGATATGCAGTGTACCTACTGGTTAATATTGTCAATGAACAGTTTGGTTCAGTGAGATAAAAGGGAATGCAAAGTAGTTCCTGATTTGAAAAGTGTAACCCAGATTCGTATTTTCATAAAGGATGGAGTATGGCAATCAGAATATGAACTCATTCCAAACATAAATTTGAAAGAGAGTAGTAAACTACAAAACAGTGCCTAAATGTTGTGTGCTAAATTAGACCTGTGTAACTCATGTTGCTTTAAAAGGATTTGTGGAGAATTGCATCAGACTGTGTGTGCTTAGGAAAGACCTGTTAAATGTATGAAGCAGTAATGGTAAATAAGTCACTGAAAGGATGTTGCCATCAAGAGGGAAAACTTAAACCCTAATATTTTGGAGTATGTTAAAAATCCATTTCAAGCAGAAAATGTGTAAGCAATAATTTAACCTAAAACTGGATATTAAAGAAGCTGCTACTTATAGAGAGACTTGACGTTAATTTTGCCTGTTGGGCGTCTCTCCTCTCAGAAAGAGTTTAGAAAGATAGGGTTGCTGCGATTTCCACTATTGTAACATTCCTCTTCAAGTATCCTAAGTCCGGGTGAGAGACTCAAAGCTTAGAAGCCAGTACTGTGTTCACAGGGTGCACAGCTTTGGGAGGAGAAGATAGGAATAAAAGGACTTTTTTAAGGTTGCACAATTGTATATATGCATATTTAAGAATATTTAACCATGTCTGCTAAGTTAGTGAGGCTAATCTATTGTTGAATTATAGAATATTATTTAATACATCGACATTGGTTTTTCCTGACCTGACCCAGAATTGGAATGGACTCCAGTATAACTTTTTTTAAAGCATTTCTTAAGTTGTATGTATTATGAACTAATAAAATAATTGTTAACCTATCTACTAAGCTTTACCATTTGTCATCTGTGTTGGGGGAGGGGGTAGTAGGGAGAGGAGGAAAAGGAAAAACCTGAGAAACTGCTGTATTGTGCAATGGTCTCATTTTACTTCCCGTTGATACTAAACGGGGGGGTGGGTGAGAGGGGAGAGAAAATGATTTTGGGTAATTTAGGTGACTCTAGGACTGGAGTTACCAAATTACAGGCATTGCCTGCAGTAAGTGTTTCAGACTGGTTTTTCATTAAGTCCACGTTTGGAGTTCTGTAAGCTTTTCAAGCCCTAATGATTAGTAGGATTTATTAAATGTACTGTCATTATGGTTGAATGGTGATGTTGAATTTTTTGTTTTATTCACGTGTACTCTCAAGCAAGATGGGGTTTCGATCTAGTTGAGGCAGATGCCAGCTATTCAGAAAGGAATCATTCCCATCCATGCAACTCACATGTTTTTCAGACCATCCGCTATGAAATGCTGGTTAACCTGAATCTTATGAACGAAAACTAAGTCTGCGTTCTCCGCCGTACCGAGGACGTCCTTGGTTCTCATCATCCGGCAGCTTTTCCTTGCATGAAACATTTTAAGCTCTTTGGTTACTCTAGTGTGGAAGTCTTGACAGCCTTTTTATAATGTGTGTGTATAATGTTTCTAACATACATGAGGGGGTGTGTTAGACATGCTCAGGTCCCAACCTGCGGGTGGGGAGGGGTGCTCCTGCCCGGCGCTGTGAAGCATTCCGGGTGTTGTAATGTGGGCTTGCAAAGCGGTATGATACAATGTTGCTGAGCAGAAAAGCGCACGATAGATTTAATGTAGCCAATTGTGTACTTCTGAAAAAAAGAGTAACTGTTCAGTGTGAGTTAATTTTGGATTTTTTCAGCATCTCTCTTTTAGGCTTTGTGCTGCATTCTTCTAGACAAATGCGTATTCCATGTGGGCCACTGTTCTGCTAAATGCTCTCAGTTCTCCTTTTGCAATCAAGATTATGTTGCTAAGGAGATTTTGCTTTTATTGGTGCCATTGATTTGTGTTAATACGTTTTGAATACCTCTCGGTATTCTTCCGTAGACAAGGCCAAAAGAAAAACTTCCCTGAGTTTCCCGATTTACATCACAAATGGAGCGGTGGTGTAATGAAGCCGATATAAAGTGGGCAGTTGAAAGGGAACTAAAGAAGGGCACTCAAGTGAGAAATGAAGAAATGTGCCGAGAGCGGTCTGCGGGCCGCCTCCGGCCCAGCTGCGGTCCGGCCCAGCTGCGGGAGCGGGAGCGGGCCGGGCCCGGCGCCGGGGCAGGGGGACAGCCCGCGCCTCCGGCCGCCCGGACCACCCACTCGCCGCGCCCCGGCCCCGCGGATTGCCCGCCGCTGCCGCTTCCGACCGCCCGCCGCCGCGGGCCACGGCCGGCTCCTCCCGGCTCCCCGCGGCCCGAGGCGCAGGGGAC
>VWZT01012036.1:1377394-1575001 GCA_013397055.1 Pachycephala philippinensis
CTGTGGTCTAAAAGACTGTGCTAGGTAGGTCTGACATTTTAAAATTTTTGGATCAATACAGGGATCATTTTACTATACTATGAGCTGCAGATTTTCAGCTCTCCCCTCTGGACTAACGCAATTTATACAAATTAGGTATGACCCCTGGACTTTGTTATACTGCCAGCATATCCTGGAAGCATAAAAGGATATCCTAAAGATCACCAAGTACAGAGCCCTCTGAATTTACTACAATTCCTCCAGGACAAAACCTTCTTTTAAATACTGTTTGTTCCAGTCATTTCAGTACCACTGTTTGCTTTCTTATCTGTTGACATGGAGGCTTAGCTTCCTCAGAACATTTTTGTCTGAAAGATCATTATTTTCTTTTCCAAGCATCCCATGAACAGACCAATTGTACTTCATCAATTTTAAATTTTGACTGTCTGCCAACTGCTTTCAAATCTAAAGCAAATCAAAATTTAAGGAGATTCAGAAAACACTGAAAGAGGAGTATATCCACTTCAAAAAGGTTACCCAACTGTTTGTTGTTGTTGTTACATTTTGTCTCAGGCTTTATAATGATGGCTTTCAGCATTTTGGCTCTGTTTGTGTGTCCTTGTTTAAAAGTCAGGGCTGTGCCTGCCCTTCCTGAGGCTACAGACACACAGTGGGCTGCTGTGCAGTTCATCATTCGCATTCAAGCCTCTGCTGACTCCAGAGTCCGGTCTGACAAACAATTGCCAAGAAAGATGCCTTCTGTATTTACTTGGAGGGACTTCACTTTCACAGCTGCTGTTTATCATTAATAATGTGTCTTGGAAACATCATATAACGTTGGTGGGGTTTTATGGGCATCAAATTTTGCTTGTTTTAGCAGACTACAAATAAGCCTGAGAGTTGCTCACAGATATAATTATGAGTAGACTCTAACCTAGCTGTATGTTGGGGGAATAATAAATACTGTCACTACCTAGAATAACTAAGATCCAATGCTACTTAGCTTCTCAGGTCTGAAATAATTCATGCTGTAATATCGCTGACATCAGCATGACCCCAGAAAGATGAGTTTGCTGAAGTTTTCTCCTAAAAACTGGAAAATTCTACGGATGTCATATGAAACAATGTAAAAACCTACTGCTGTATCTCAGGTTTTTTACTGACCACAGGGTCTGTATCTTCTGAGGCCGTCACCTTCAGGAGCAGGCCTGCCACCCTTCATGGTCATTGGAAAACTTTCTACCAGGAGACAGAGGCAGATGGCTTCCTGCTTTATGGTGACACCTTGATTTCTGTGCTCTCCTATATTGGCATCCTACAGAGAATTTGAAAAATCAGTGCTTCCCTGCAGTGACTTGTGGTCATTTTTCATTATCCAAACTAGGACAAAAACTTTTCCTATGGACAGTTTTTATTTTTTCAAAACTGCTGGTCTTTGTAGTTTTGATTGCTTTGATACATACCAAGCATTTCGGTGCTATTTACCTGAAACTGAAAACTTTAGAAAAATACTGGGTTTTGAAGGTTTGAAGGGTTACTTTCCTCCTCCTGTCAATGTTAGGAATAGTTTGGAAGGTATTTTGTCTGTGGTAGAAAAATAAAGTGTAAAAAGTTATTGCAACTCATGTAAATATAAGAGAGGCTTTTGCCACATTCTTCATGTTTAATAAAAGAGTTTGAGAACAGACAGAAGACTAACATTACTGGAGGTTTGCTTATGAACAGTACAGAATATGAATTACTACAGTAGTCAAACGTGACAACAAACCCTTATGGGGTTTCTTTTTGGGGCTCTAGAAAATAAAAAGTAACCAAGGCAAATGTGTTCCTTCTGTGCCCCATGTATTTGGGTAGTAGCAAGGCAAAAGGAGGGCTAGGAGACAGTCTCAGATGTGGTAAATCAGGTTTTGTACACAGGAGGCAGGCATGCACACTGAAAGAGTGGAATCAAAGTAGAAAATTACTTTTCAGAAATTGGCTTAAGCCGTAAGACTGTATCTGTGTCCTTGGGGAGGACAGAAGAGCCAGAACCCACTGCTCTTCTTCTGCCAAACTTGAAATGAGAAATGTTGCCCGGGGGCCAATGTCCTGGGGAGAATTTCTAGGCTGTGAAACTCAGCCTCAGAGAGAGGAGATTAACTCAAGCTGCAAGGAAGAGCCTGTGTCTCAGAGCGGGCTGAATTACAACCATACTTCCCTCTCTGGTGTTCCCAGGGTGTTGTGTTCAGCTTCTCTCCAGTCAGTGTGCTCACAGTTGCAAGTCCCAGTCAGGTACTCCAAATTCTCCCTTTACAATATATTACATAATTTTCTGCAGGGACTATGGTGTCTAACTCAGGAATTTAACTCTGGAAAACATAAGCTGGAAGTTATGAGTGACAATGAAGAATGTAAGTTTTGTGGTTCAGGCTATAAGCTGATGTAGATCTACTGTAACTGTAGATGGTTCATATTCCTAAGAAATCAGTCTAACTCTTTTCATGATTTCTTAGTGTTGAAAAGAGAAATTGTGGAAAAGTATAAAATACCTAGGAAAGTGAAGGGTGTATTATTTTAGTTATAGGTTAATTTTTAGTACAATAAATGAAATTTGAATAACTGAAGTACCTCCTAAGTAAGTATTCCTATACTTAAGCTGAGAGTTTGTAGGATACCATTTTGAATTACTAAGGTGAAAAAATTACTAAGTTGTGAAGTGCTTAAAATAGTGATTTATATAAGTCTAAACAAGGATTCTCCCAGAAGGAGAGGTTTTTTCCCATAGAATTGATGGACTTTGTTTGGCAGTAAAGAAAGCTTTCTTTCTCTTCAAGAAGCTTTGTGTAATGTGAACAGATTCTGTATAGATGAGGCAGAATGCTGGAGGAACAGAAAGGTTTCGTTTGTTTTCTTCAGAAGTCAGTTTTAGCCTGCTTCCAACAGAAAACCACCAGATTGTTTGGGCTCTTGTTTGCTTACTTCAGTGCTGGGTTTCTATGCCGTCTTCCTCCTGGAAGATTTATTGTTCCCTTCCCTATTGCTGTCTCTCAGAATTTTGGTAGCATCATCAAATGCCATAACATGCTTTAGCCAAAATAGCAGTGAAGCACTAATAGCAGAAAAAATCACATATGAATTTTTAGTGTGCAGTGCAGGGTTCTTGTCTAACTGCATTGCCAAGCTAACCAATAGGATATAAAATATAGCTTTTAATTTTTAAATGTAGGCCTGTTTTAATCAATATTCAGTACATCCTTGTTAAATGATGTTTTGCATATCTACCCTCTAAAGAGTATATTAGAAACATATTAACTATATGAGAAGTCTCAGCCCAGTTTTACTTTTGTGGGAAGTACAAAGTATACTTTTAGGTGTGGTTTAGGTAGAGTACAGCATATCTGATGGTGATGTGCAACAAGGCAAGCTCTCGGTACCCACACGTCACAAAAGAAGTGTGAAACCTACACCTACAACCTTAACTGAAGCTAAGGTTTGCTAGCCTGCATGGACCACCAGTATCATCTAACGAAGAAAAAAGAAACAAATGTTTAAGTCATTGAGCATCCCACCCACGCTTCTGCCCATTAGTTCCACTCAGGCTGTGCTAACACTGCAGTTGTGCACCAGCAGCGTGCGCCGACCATCTGGCTAACCCCAGAGACACATGTGGGCAGCTTATCTTCAAAGATGAATACCAGCTTTTGGCTACACCACTAACAGCTGTATCAAGCCAGAGAATGGAAAATAGATCTCCCGAGTTCCTCTGCTTCCATAAAAGACCAAATGACCTGGGGTTGACAGTGTTATTTTAAATGAAGACACTTGGTCAGATTTGCCTGTACTTTCCCTGTTTCTTTGTAAAATGTGCTGTACAGCTGATTATAGTTAAAGAGCATCATCTATGGTATTAATCTGCAGGATATCTTAGCAGATTAATATTTTTAACTTGCCTAGTGGAAATGAGGAATACTCTATGGAAATAAAAAATGGGAAAATTACCCATAACAGTTCATATGACTTTTAGCATTCTCTTAGTAAGTACTACTGTGAGCTGTTTGAAACTCATTATGGAGATGTCTCCTTAATCTTTTGCAAGTATACATTTACAATGTTTTACAAAAAATTTAGGACAGAGAGGTAGAATATTTTTATTTCAAATCAAGACCATGTAGCCCATCCAGCAATGAGAAGCATTACATTGCTTCCTGCTTACCTGTTGTGAAACCAATGTATACCAGAAAGGATCGAGTTACGTGAGCATCTGAATTCCTACAAGGAGCTGACCTGTTGGCAATGCCCTTCCTGAGGAACCCCAGCACACCATAATTCTCCTCATGAAAGTGTAGCATATATAGATGCTGAATGCATAATTACAAGTCACAAAGAGTAAGGACCACGCAGAACAGTCATATTTGAAAGAAAAGTAAAAATGCTTCTCACTTTTTAAAGGGGAATCCCCGTTATCTGCGTGTGTGTGACTGCGGTATCATATGGTCCTGAGCGGCTCATAGGGCTGTGAGCTCACTGTGGTTTTACAGCTACCTACAGAACCACACATGCAAATATATGCGTTCTCTGTACAAATGGTATTTCCAGTGACAAACTTGCAAATCAATCATTATACAGGCAAGCTCAGTCCCTGCACATAACCAAGAAAAACGAGATGAACATTGATAATACTTTGCTAAGTGATTCTTTTCATCTTCACCCCTTCCTTTTTTTCAAAGCTCCATTATTAGCCATACACATGGCAACTACCGATATATGACTGTGTGCTAGGAAGATAAAGGGCAGGTAGAAAAAATTCCTTTGATCTTTTTTTCACTCCATCTACAGGGTGCCCTGAAAGAAGCAGATGAAATAAACAAAACACACAGATCCACCTCCAGACTGTCTTTCCTCAGTCATGACTATCACCAGGCTCTTACTGGTGTTTCCCAAAGAAACCATGCCTAACTCACACATCCACATTCAGTATCTCTACTCTGATAACACACTTCTTCTTTTTAAACTGAGGCTATACTCTCCCCCACACCATCAGTAACTAACCACAAGGCCCTTTAGACAGATTGTCCAACTGAACATTGACAGCCTTTTAACTCTACACTTTTCTCCAGTATCACTTGTTCTCCCACCACTCCCAACCCACTTCATTCTATAAGACCCTCCCTCTCCTTGTTTGCTTTGTAAAGATCAGGAACTGAACCCAGCTGCTTCTTGTTTCTGAGGTCATTGCCAGCATTTCCACAGCTGCTTCAGGGATGGGTTGAGGTTTTAAATGGCTGGTGGCTGGGGTAGCTTTTCTTTTTCCCTTGTGCTTAGTTTCTGCTCTTGTACACTGATATCTCCTGGCAAAGCAATGAGCACCTCACTGATGATGTGAAAGTGCCTTGGTCCTAAGCAAGATTTTTCAGAAAGCAGGAAAGGATTCATCACATCTGCAGCAGAAAAGGTACAGGTTAAGGTTTTATTGTGAGGTGTATATGCTAACTTGTAATCAGACACACATGTCATGTTTCTTCAGCAGGTTAACTTGCAAGCGTTTTAGCAGGCTTTTGGTCACCATCTGGAAACAGAAGAAGCAATTAAACTGTACCTGAATAACATTGGGGATATTGCTCCCTGATTATCAATGTATGCTGTGTGGTTTAAGTTGCATAAAATACACTGAAAGAACTAAATCAAAACTGCAAAGCCAACCAATCCAAAGATTGACTTGAAATTGCATAATTGGGCTTCTAAGTGCATACGTGCTCTGGGGCTCTCTAGTGATTTATTGTTACATACTGTTCATTGTTTTCTTTGTCCTTGCTTGGAACACTCTAAAAAATACTTTAGTCTGTTTAGCATAAAATCTTTTTTCATGTCAGAACTTTGGAGACAAAATCTGGTGTTCCAAGAAATATTCAGTAGCTTTAACTGTATGTCTGTCTTTGCTCTTGCACTTATCTTGCGTCTGAGAGCTACTTTTCCATGGGACTCTGTGGCACTGCTGGAAAGTGCATCCATGCACTCAATGGAGGCTAGGGTCCTGTGGATTAGAAATAAAAACTGTCAATATAGATTGACTGCAACAGGAAGATTAAAGCTTCTAAATGATTCTGTATTAGAAATGGCTTGTGCTCTGCTGATTTAGAATATGGGCAGATCTGTTGTATGCCTCTGTATCCTTGCTCAGCAGAAATCTTGGCTAGCACAAGGGATACGGCAGGGCAGGCCATGTGAAGAAACTTTGCTTACTCAGAACTACGTGTACATCTGCAGCTGCTGTTTTTGTCTGCTTAGCTTTGTAAAAATAAGGATAAGTTAACCTTCATCTGCGGAGACACGAAAGACTTTCCCTGAGTCTTTCACTCTTCAAGTCTAGATGCCAGGGATGTTGCAGTGTAAGAGCCACAGGCAGAGCTTTTAGGGGGGTGGTCACACAGTGCAGTCATGGCACTACCACCCCTGGGTGCCAGTGGA
Organism: Pachycephala philippinensis; assembly: GCA_013397055.1. Lineage (NCBI taxonomy): Eukaryota > Metazoa > Chordata > Aves > Passeriformes > Pachycephala > Pachycephala philippinensis. The sequence continues at coordinate 1,383,818 of VWZT01012036.1, forward strand.
ACTGACAAAACTACAAGTGTGCCCTGTCATAGGTGCAGGCCTGTGTCTGCCTGCCTTGGGTTGGGAAGTGGGAGAGCCAAGAAGAGCAATGCTCCTGTGATTCACTTGTCTGACACAGGGAGAATTAGCTGTGTACCTCTGTTATTTCAGTCCTGGCTCTCTTTTGTCCTCGCTATTTAAAAAAANTGTTTGTTAACTGTAAGAGAAGCATGCCCTGAGAAATGGTTTGAGGGAGTTGTTGAATACTAAAGTAAGGGGTTGCCATGGATAGTTTTGGGGAAAACTGATACACCATTCTCAGTCACAAATGCAAAGGCTCAGAGGAAGTCAGAAAGGTGCATTGAAGACCTGCTTGCCCTCTTTTGTGTGTTCAATGAAAAGTGTTTGATATATTCAGTTTTTATGGCATTGACAGGATGAAGGTGGCCATGAGTTTAAATATCACAACAGGATCATCTGACTGCTAATTCTACCAGTTTGAAAAATAAACCCTGATAAAGAAGTGCAGTGAGTTTAGTGAGAAGTTCTGGTAAGAGAAGGTGGATTTTTTTTGGTTGGGTTGAAGTGCTTTTTTGTTCCTCTTTTAAAATACCTAAGTCTCTTCCTTGTGATCTCTTTTTTGCCTCTTGATAACTCTGTGTATTGGTTTGTCTGCTTTGGAAAACAAAGGGGTAAAATGCATGTTTGTACACATAGTTTATCTTAAATACTTGTATTGACTTTAAATTATTACTACCAGTTTTCTATGCATGGATTTCTGTGGCCTTATAAAGGAATATTTTCTGCAGATCCCTTATTTCTCAGTGGTTTGTGACTGTGCAGTTTTGTTGTCTTTTCACAATACAACACAAAATTGATTTTGAACTCCTGATACTTGTTGTCCTGATTCAATGGTACCTTTTTGTACTGGAAGGTTTTCCAGGAACTGTGCCTGTGTAAGCTTAAGCATTTCTGGAAATGATAGCAACTACCTGATTTTTCAAATTGATCCAGAAACGGTCTGACTAGCAATGTGGGCAGGTGCCTTACCCTCTGTTATTTGAGGAAAAGGAATGATTATGTACTGCTTGGTTGTAGGATGGCATCTTTTTAACTTTTACATCCCTCGTGGTATTTTTTCCCCTGCAGGAGTTGAGAACATAATCTGTTAGTGTCTTAGTCACTATCTGTGAGCTTGCTGCTTTGGGATACTTTAACAGATAAAGGAAACGGAATTCTACAGTAGGTGAATGGGTGAGTTCTGTGAAGTAAATCTATGAAAAAATCCTTTGAATTCTAGATAATTTAAACACAACTTGGTAATTTATGTATATAATTTGGTGCAAACAAATGGAAATTTCATCTTATAGATATGTAAAAAATCTAGGTCACAGCATAATTTGCTGTTCAAGTTTCCCTTCTATTTGATTATTTTTAAAGACTCCAGCTACTTTAAGGTCTTAAAGGTTACTTTTCAAACTCTGCTTCAACAGTCTTGTTTTACACTGTTTGAAACTTTACCTAATGAGTGTCAATATTGCAAAAAGTAGTGATTATATATTAGTCTTACCCATAAGCACAGGGTAAAGTAAATCTATAGGGATATCTAGTGCAACTTGTCACCTACTCTCCATGTATCTGTGTGAATCATTCTGCTTGAAATAAAAGGCTTCCTTTCTCCAGACATATGCAAATTCACCGCTGGGAGAAAAGGGAATTAAACTCCAATACCAAAACATTGGTACATGTACTCTCAAGCACAGTGTACATCTGTCTACCAAGTAATTTTTAGGTAAATGCCTACTCGGGAATAGTGCAGAAAAAGGCCTTTCCAAAAAAACCCCACTATGAACTGTGTAAATTTACTCAGGCTCTCCTATTTTTGAAATAAATTACTTCCATGTGTGTTCTACCATTTCTAGGTGGACCTCCTGAAGCTATTCCAGTATAATTCACTTCCAACTTATATAATAGAGTAAAAATATCTCATCTGCTAGTATATGTCCAAACTGACCCAGAATTGCACATTCAGGACCACTTTATAAGGAAAACTTTGTTGAGCAAAGAGAAACAGATGTTTCCTGCCTAGTAGCATGAAGTGAGTTAGTGTGTTGGAAGGACATCCAGGATTGCAGTTGCTATGATATTCTCTCCAAGCAGCTTCAGGACTAAAGAGGTTGATTTTCAGCAGCTTTAGGAGGGGGCCAGCATCCAGTGCAGATGCAATTGCAAAAGAAGAATGGGAGAGGGGAGACAAGGATTACTAGGTCAGGAATCAGCAATAAGTAGTGTAAGGAGTACATGGTGGTTTTGGTCTCAGTGTCAGTCCCTCGGGGTGCCCACCTCACCACAGAGTGGCCTGGGCTCTCAGGTGGCACCATAGCTTCAGGCAGAGTGGCTCAGGTGCCTGTGCTGTTGGGATGCTGTGTTTTGGTGGCTTATCAGCTGCCAGTACCCAAGTGAAGTTACTGTAGTCTGCCTTGCATGTCTCTCCCTGATTGGTGGCATTCTGAGAGTCCTCAAAAATCCAGACTAAGGCATTTCATGGCTACAGAAACAACAAAAGAAGATTAGGGGGGGTGTGTGTGTGTAAATAATGCAAAGGCCTCCTGTTTCTCCAAAATGCAAGGCAGCTGTGGCCTCTTCTGTGGCTACATGTTTTTCTTGTGGATAATGGCTCCCATTTGTAGATTACTTTTCCCCCCCCAGGGCCACTTTTGCTTCTTCTGGGCTGCTGTTAATATTCTGGTTTTCCAATTTCAGTTTACAAGCAAGCCTAAATGTCTGGAAACTGAGGTTCAAACCCCATATGTACAGCACAGGTTGAAATCAGGGTGTCCCACTTGCATAGAGAGTGCTACAGATGCCTGTCTATACTCTACCCACCATATATTCACTCGGCAACTTTTTAGAATATTCGGGGTTCCTCAGGCAATATGGGTAAAGTTTGTGAGGCAACAAGACATGGAGCCATGCATTTGTCCTGGAATGTCTAAAGGCTTGTGTTTCATGCCTACTTTTATGATTATTTCTGTATTTCGTTACATGAATAATTTGAGAAAGGAGATGTTTTATTACCAACGGATTTACTGCTTAACTTAAAGAAGCCTATGTAACTCTTTTTTTTTTTTGTCACAGAGAGAGTTTTTGCTCCAGATTATTGCTGTGTCAGAATAGTGCAGAGGAGTGATGGGTTCAGAAGAGGTAAATCTTGGCTTCATCAGCACTGTATGCAAACAGAGTGACTGATGCAGTCTGGAGCTCTTTCCTGAAGGCATCATGCAGGAGGCTGGTTGCTGGAAATGGAAAAATGAGTAAAAAGATAGTGGGCAGATCAGCACCCTATAATCACTGATTGAGCTGATTTTTGATGAGTTTCTGTCAATCTTCTGCTTCCACAAGGTTTCCAGAGACTTTACAAAGTGAAACCAAGGGAGGGGAGCAGGGCAGAAATCACCACCAAAAGCCTACATGTGTGAGGGCTTTTATCTACTGATTAATGGTATGGCTTGTTATTACACTTTGAAAATGGTGACAAGAAAAACTGATACAATGATTGTGTTACATGGTCTCCATCCAGAATAGTCATCTACTTTGACTTTTTAGTATTATTTTGCTAGGAAAAAATTTTGCTTATATAGAGCATTCAGGCAAGTATTATTTTCACTGATTTGTGGTCATTTCTGGTTTTAAAGAGCTGAGCAATGGGTACATTGGGAAAGTTGTTCATTGCAACTAAGCTACATTGAAACTAAGTTTGATTTAGGAATAAAACTAGGGGATTTTTTATTTTATCTGTGAAGATTGGAGTGCATTTGCATTAGTCATGCTACTGCATAAGGAAGAGGAGGTTGCAGTTGAGAGATTGCTTAGTGGAATTAAGGGACTGGGAAAGTTATTTTTAGACTCAAGTTTTCTGTTTTTTCAATATTTTGTCTGGGCAAGAAAACTGGAAACAAATTGAACACTAGGGATTCATGAAGAGAAGAGGATGCTTGTAACATCCTCATGGGACTGATGAAGTTTTGTGAATTGCTACCACTCATTTTACTTGTTTGAGTTTCCAGGGAAGGTCAGTAGATGTGAACGTGCTTTTAATTGGCTGCAGCTCTCCAGTGCTGTTAGCCCCTGTTAGAGATGACCTCAAGGTCTCCCACCCCCGTAGCAGGGAGTTAGTTCCCTCTAAGTTAGCTGATCCACGCAACTCCAGAACAGCATTCTCTGGCAGATTTCTCTTTTCAACTATCATATAAAATAGATGGGAGCAGATGGGGCATCTTTCAGGTTATGGATTACGAAGAGGTTGAGGGAGCAGTTGGCAGAATATAGGAAAGTACAGACCTTTATTTCTAACCTCAGCTTTTCAGTAGTGCAGTGAGCAACTGGATACAGTAGATACAGTTCTTAATTTATAACAACAGTAAGCTTGAAATTACACAAAGACAAGAAAACTTTTACAGCTAACTTATAATTACAGAAAAATAGAGGAAAGAATTGTTTGTTAACTTCCATTTCTAAACCTTGAGCTTTTACTGTGATTGCACAGCCACTGTTCTCAAAACAATCCAGTATACAATTACAGTAGATCCATCAAAGCCTGTTTCCTGCTTCTGATGGTCAAGTCAGTGACCGAAGGCATTGGTAGCCTTTGTTAGTAAAAGATTGTATTTTGTTGAAATGCACTGTGCTTACTCCCACAGGGTTATTCCCCAGAGTTTCTGTAATGCATAATCTCAGTACTGATGATGTAGCTATTACCTTGACAGGTTGGAGGTGGCTCCTTTTTGAGAGCCACTTTCCAGCCACAATTGGGATAGCTCTGGTGCTCTCCAGCTATTCTCTGCTATTGTTTCCCAGGGTGTGACAACTCTTCCAAATTTTGATTTCTGAAACGTCTTAAAGCCATTTGTCACTTCTGTCTGTAAGGTGGCTAAGAATGTATTTCTAAAATAAGGGCAGAATTAATTTATTGAATTATTGAATATTTCAGTGACTCTTCTACTAACTTGTTTCTGTTGGCATGATAAGTATGTACATAACTATAAGGAGAAGTCCCCATCTGAACTGTCCTGGACTGTCTGACCCCCAGTTCACACTGAGGCTTGTACAATACTTCTCGGTGGACTGTGCAGCAGCTTTGTTAGAAGTTCATTGACTCTGGGCTGGATATGTGTCATCCATCTTGATGTCAGAAAAGACACTTTAGGCTGTCAGTATAGCAGTATAGCTGCTGCTGCTTTTGTGGAGGTAAGGATATGAGCTGATTCCACTTAAAACTGGTGGCAGTGAGCATGAGAGTCCATGGGAACGCAGTGAGGGAGTTGCTTAGAGCACAGCTCAGCTTCATGTGGCAGCTGCTGTCCAGTTCTTCCCACACAGGCTGGGCACATGCGAGTGGCACTAGGCATTACCTGAACCCAGCACATGTAGGTCCAGCAGCTTGTGAGAGCATGCGTGTGCCAGTTTGAGACAAATTCCAAGGAATGTCCGAATTTGAACGTCACCTGATAGCAGGCAGGTTACAGCTGCCCCTTCCCCACCAGGTTTGGGAAAGAAATCTTCCTTGGAGGAAAGTGAAAGAGGGAAAAATCTGTTTATTTAACAAACACACAGGAAAGAATAATAATGCTAAATAATGAAACCTCACGCTGTGGAGAGAAACTTGGGAAGATTTTAAAGTCCTTCTGTGGGTGTGGTCTCTCTCCTCCTCTTTGGAGCTGGGGTTTCAGTGCAGGCCCCTCCGGGCCTACCGGATGATGTTTTGGTGCTGTTGCACAGTTCCAGAAGAAAAGAAGAAGAAGCCAAAGTCCCAGGGAAAAGAAAGTTCAACTCTCTGTTTCTCTCTGGAGAAAACAGAACTGAAAGCTGGCTGGAAAGTAAGGAAGGGTGCTTCCTCCACTCTTCTTGCCACAGCAGCAGAATGCAGAGAGTAGTGACCTTGAAGAACACTACTTTGAAAAGTTTGCTCATTTTTTTCTCTTTCTCTCACACCAGTTTTAAAGGCACAGAAAGGCACAGGATTTAATTTCTGGGCATAGAGCGGTGATAGGGGATACAACATCATGAAGTCACCCCATGACAATGCCTATGAAGGAAAAATGCAGTGGTGGGAGGAGGAAAGGGCTGTCTAGCAGAAATTTTGCTGTTAAAAAGATACTGGTGAAAGAGATTAAAGTTTTGTGTTACACAGGTTACATGAAATCGTTAAGTCCTATGCACCATCTGCATTATTCATCTCTAGAGCCATCAGGGTTCTGGTCACTTAACATGGTATTAATGCTGCATTATTTAGGAACAGCTTAAACATAAAATAGAGAGCATTGTATTTATGACAGTTATATAAGTCCTTGAACAGATTACTGCAGTTAAATAAAAACTACTGCCACTTAATCTAGTCACAAAACTGTATAGTAATTCCTAGATTTATCATAATTATGATGACATTAAGTCATTTCTGTTTGTTCTTGTTTCTTTGCAAATGAGATTGAAGTATCATATCTTACAAAGATGGCATATCTAGCTGCATGACTTCCAGGTGCATGAATTCTGTTTGTCTGCTAATCCCTTGCTGGCTCTGGACTTTTTTGGCAGCTAAGCATTTCCTGGGGTGCACTGTAATAACAGGCAGCTGTCCTGTCAGATCCACTGAAAAAGGAGATAATATGGCAGACAGCGTTTGCTTTTTCCTAGACCCATTTCTTAGAGTTCCCTAAACTGATTCAAGTAACTGCTCTTAGTTGATGATGTAGTTTTTGTAGAACCAGGATGGATTTTTTGGGAACAAATGTAAAAATTATCTGCTGCGGAGAAGGCATTGTGCAGTAGTTTGCAATCAAAACACTTGTAAGGAGTTGATGTGTTTATATGGAGGAATTGCTATTTCAATACAGCTGAGTTTATTCTGCAAGAAGGCTCTGTGCAATGATGAACAGGCCCTTCTGGATTCTGGATTTTCATCTCTGTCCCACTCATCTTGTCAACCCAGGAGTTTAAACTAAAGAGCATATCTAATGAGGTGTTGAGTTTTCTGGGTAACATCTGACTTAGTGTCTTGCTGAAGTCTTTGGTCTCTCCTCTGAGAGGCTGAACATCCTCAGCAACCCCTGAGAGAATTCAGCTTTTTTAGTCTGCAATGGAAGTTAATGTTAATGCCCAACAGCGGCATCGAGCACTCTGTGCTGGGACATCTTCACCTGCCAGCATTCTGGCTTGAACTTCCCTCCTTGAAGCACCCTTGTGAAGTAGGAGATGCCCAAGGGTAATCCAGCTAATTAGAGCAGTTTAATGCTTTGATATGTCTAGACAATGTGTTATGAGGAGATATTTTTTAGAAAGGCTCAATACTCTCTGAAGATAGCCATTCTGGGATTGATGTTCCATGGAAGCAGTCCTTCAGTTCGTGAGTGTTGAGTGGCTAATCCTGACTACAAAATTTCTTCCCAGGTACATCCTTTCATTAAAAAAGCAGTCTTCCTGTCTCTGTTTTCACTCACAGACACAAACAAGTCTTCAAAGTGAAGAAATTGTGATTTATTTGCAAAACATATTTCCACATCCCAGTCCATCTAGCTTTTATGTTTCTCTCTAAATATGACTATATTCTTTTGCATTGAAGTTGCATTATCCACTGGGCTGGTAACCTTTGGAAAGTTATACATGAATCTAGCTTATTTCCAGAGCTGCAGTGTAACAACTGCATTCTTAGGCCTGTGCATGGGTAAGCTATTACTTTAAGTAATCTTGGATCACTGGGATGGAAACCATGTGATGAACTCCTGCTCAGTGTTTATTCTTTTATCAGCCATTTTGATGCTTACACTTTTATCAATTTACTGCTCTTCTCTTAGTGTGGTGTGCAGGGTGGTGTTCAGTGTTGCTGTAACCTGTAGTTGCGTAGTGCCTGAAGCCTGTAAAGCAGTGATATTAGCCCTGGGGCTGCTCAGTAGGAAAGCAGTTCTGTCCTTTGGAAATGAAGAACTATCTTGATATAAAACTAACTGGTGCTCAAGGCGTAAAAAATAGATACCTTGTAAGCACACCTGTGCGCAGGATACGATTCCTAGGGGGAAGAGGGCGGGGCTTCAGCCAGATCTGAAAAACTGTGGAGAAGGGAAGCATAGCTGACTTTCCAGCTACTGAAGTCCTTGAAGTTGATTTAATCCTGATGTCAGGCCCGCTTTCCAGCATGGGCAAACAGCCCATAATGTAAACTCTGGGGATGAAACTGAATTTGGTGGTCACTTGCATGTCTTGAGGCATGAAAGCAAACTTGTGGTTAAAGCATCTGTCAGGGGATTAGGAAGGTCTAAAGTTGAAAGCAATGATTTTCTAGGAAAACATAACAAGCATCCTCTCAGTAGAAAGCGCGTATGGCTGCTCTGCTAAACGCTGGCAGTGCTCGTAATCACCTCACGATGAATGAGTCACCCTTGGTGGTGTGGTGTGACTCTCCAGGCTTCCGTGCAATTTATGCCACCTAAAGGCACAGTCTGTGGCCTACTAATAAATGTGGGTCTGGCATGGGCTGGGGGCAGGTTTCGTCTTTCTGATAGCACTGTACCAGGCCACGTTTGCTAACAGTGTGTTCATTTGATGAGAGAATGAAAGACAACATAATTCATTCTTGGATAGGAAAGGGGGTAGTGACTTCTTGTTGTTCCTGAAGCAAGGGATAAATCACCTCCTTCCATCACTCAAACAGCTTTTGAAATCTGCTTGTAATTCTGCCCAAATTGGCTCAGCTGTGAAGTTGAAATTCACTGGTTTTGAGTGCTTCTTTCCATTTTGTATTATCAAGCTCTTGGAGGAACTGAAAAACAACTTAGGGAAAAATTTTACCTGAAACTTTCAGAAATTTGGTCTCTGTATGTATGAAATGAGGCCAAGATTCTAGATACCTCAAACCTGCATGGGTCAGTAAAAAACTTCCTTAATAACATGGGCTGAAACCTCTCAGTGCTTCAGTCTTGCTCCTGCGTGAATCGGAGTTCTCTGGTCTTCAAATTTACAGTTCAAGCTTCTTGTAAACCTCACAGTGAAATGTGGGATGCTTCTGTTACCAGCTCAAATACTTTGTGAGACAAGTAGGGAGCAGCTCAGGTGGACTTCTTGGGCCTTTCTCCTCAGGAGAGTAACTGACAGCAGTGGTGGCAGTGGGTTTGAGACAGAAATACAGAATAAGGATTTCCTTACTTCTTAATTTCTTGTGGCTATTCATGCAGAGATGCTAGTTAAAATCTATCTTGGACTTTTTGTGTTTTCTTCAACTCCCCATCAAGACTGCATATGGTTGTTAATTTGTTGATACCATGTTGTGTGGCTCTTGGAAATTCATGAAAACAATTTACTTTGTTTGCACAACTACTAGTGGAATTGTTAGATTCATAAGAATTCAACTGCTCTAAGTTCATGGGTATTGTTTCAAATATCCAAGTCAAGATTCATTAGAAGAAATTTTCTTTTATCTATTGTGTTTTCAGACTATCCCTTTAAAACACATGTGTAATGCTGTGATTCCTCAGTGTGCTTTTCCCAGATAAAATTCAAGTACTTTGATAGCTGTTGGAGGTGACAGCCATAAGAGAAAACTGAGATAAAAATAGATGGCTGCACCTACTGTGAAAATTTGTTACAGAATAGAGTTTTCTGTAGTGTATCAGAATATTGCCTGGGCATGTGAGCAGTTGTGATACTGCTAACATAAAATTTTCCCTTTAAATCATACTACTGAAATTGAAATTCATCTGGAGAGCTGAACCTAGCTCAGTGCTCTAAAGACCGGTGTGTCACAACCTCCAGCAGTCAGAGGGTCAATTTTCAGTCCAAAGGCAGCACCTTCAACAGCAGTGCCACAAGCCATTGCACTGGGTGACTCGATGCTAGTATTGGGGAAGAATGTTTATCCAGGGAAATGTGGTGTTTGGCGGTGCCCTCGAGCCTGCAGCACCCTGTTCAGTTTGCAGGTGCTGAGATCATTGTGTCAACAACCCTGAAATTCTGGTGGGCAGCACTTGCTGGTGATCTGTCTAGAACTGGCTCCTCTGCTGTTTCCAGCTGTTGATTGCATTGGAAACAATTGAAAATTTATGGATGCTTTCCAAATATTGCTTATCCATGTAAGACATGGTTCTGATTGTCAAAATAATGTACTGTGATAACGAATAAATAGAGATATGGGAGAATGCCATAAAACTGGTTTTCTAACAGAGGTGTTGTTTAAACAATATGTAATGTTGGGGAATAGCTGTATTATAATATAAACTGGGCGTAATGGACTGTGGTGCAGGAATGGTGGTGAATAATATCTGGATTCATTTGGTTGGCCACTGGTGTTTGCTGTTACTGGTTCTCACCGATTTTTATGATCCACTCTGTGGATTACTCAGTTACAGAACTGCTCAAAAGCCCTCTTCATTAAAAATGCTACTTCTGTCAATGTTTTCCCAAATGCACAATGCATTTACCTTCTTACAATAAACAATACATCTGTATTTTTTCATTTTCTGGACCTTTGTGAATCATGTAGACTGCAACACATGCCAGAAATTGCAAAATGGTTCTGTGTTTTGATTCAAGCCCACTTTAAAGAAAAAAAGAAAACACAGACCTGCCCCTTTCTAACAGGTTCAGGGATCCCTTATGCCTGGCTTTAGGTTTCTGCTTTTTGGAGGGAGAGGTGTAGCCTTTGAAGGTTTTTGATGTGTTAGTTCTCGTGTGAGCGCTCTACAGTTTTTAGAATGGCTGGCCAGGTCGTTTAGATTGTCACTATCTAAATTGCCATTTGCCAGTTGATGGAAGCCAGAAATAACACTTTGCTGAGTGAAGTTGTTGGAAAGATGCTTCACAGAAGTAACTGATTTCAGTTCTCCTGCTATTCTTCTGCAATTCGCTGGTTTCAGCATCAAAAGGAGTATGAAGATGCCGAGCCGAATTTATCTGCCTGTGTGACTCCAAATACATAGACCTGTCTGGTATCTGACACTGGGACCTCTAAGCCAGCAGTTTAAAAATGACAGTGACAAAATGAGAATGTTGCAAGAGAATAATGGGCCTTCTAACTGACTTTAAGTCCTTTAACTCTGCACTTTTCAATAAGGACAAGGGAATGCATAATAAGAAAAGTTGTTGAGCAAAGCTTTGTGCAGGATGGGTTTATTCCCTGTGTTGCTCCATAATTAACTCTCCAAATGCATGGGTTATACTGATTTAAAATGGTCAGAGATGTTTTCCTCCATCACAGAATAGAGGAAGGACAAGCTAGATCTATGCAGTACCACCTCTGATACTTGCAAATGTTCAAAATGGTTAAAAGTAGATTTTGTGCAAACCCAAGGTGCTCTATAGCAAGATGACTGCACTATTTATCTAAACTTCCTTGCACAGATAAGGCTTGTGATCTCTGATTGCAGCTTCTGAAAGCCAACTCTGTTCAAACAAACGCACCACAAATCCGTTTGGGCTCATCTGGCTGATGTTGATGGAGCTCTGTGTGGAGAGTTGATAAGATATGTCAGTCTCTTGTCTCCCTGCTTTACATCTGAAAGAAACATGTGGTGAAGAGTGCTTGTATGGCTATGGAGAGCATTTGATTTTCCCTGATGCTTCACAGCAAGAGTCAAAGGATGTAGGGGTGTTTCACACCTCAGCTGTGCTGCCGAAGGCCCCCAAGACTCCATAAATAGGTGAACTTGCCTGCGGCAGTCCTGGACACAGCATTGAGGTAGAAATCTTGTGGATTTGTGTAGGTTGTTACAGGTTGGGACTCATGCTTCAGGTGAGTGTTCTGCACAGCAGTAATATTGCCCCACAATTGCCTGAGGTTACTGACAAGTCAATTAAGGAGTATAAAAATCACATGTGTAACTTGACTATATCACTCCACCAATAGAGCAGAAGCTGAAATCTGGATCTGAATGTAGGAGCTGTCATGTCTGTGTTGTTTACACCTTTATTAAGTGTATGCAATATACAGCTTCTGTGCGTGTATATGTAACTGAGGAGAAAGTGGAAAGAATGAACTTCATTTCCATAGCAATTAATTTTTCTGGTAGGATTGATGTTGTCTCCTGAAATTCAGGATTTAAAAAACAGTTAAGATTGTATCAACACTTAGAGTAACAGGTAATTTTGCTGCTACAACGAAATCTGACTATTGGAATAAAGTCTCAAAATTATACTGATCTATGTACTAAATAATATCTATTCCCTAATGATGAATTCATTTTCAGTTAATAACACGTCTTTGTGAAGTATAATGAAAAATACAGTGCCATGCATAGTAAACTGGCCTGTGTTTTCTTTGACAGCATGCCAGTTCCTCAGCTGCAGCACTACTATACTATTCATCTCCATAAAGGGCTTTTTTGAAAGCATTATTAAACAGCAGGAAGGAATGGTGTATGACAGCTTCATTAGTCACTAGGAGCCAAACCTGGCCACTTTCTGCTGGGAAATATTAGCACAATCCAAAACATCCCTGGGTTGATGGCATCCAAACATTTTTTTTCCCCCATATTTTTGGAGTGTGGCCAAATCTTGGCTTGAAGATCCTGGAATGGCAGCTGTGCTATTAAGTCCTCTTTAGGTGAAGTTTTTCTTTATCTGTGAGGAAAACATGGACTTCTCTGTCTTAAAGTCCAGAAATATTTTCAGGAGGCTCTTTAATCTGAAACACAGAGACAAAGGAAGTTCTCTCCAAGTGCAGAATGTGATCCTGCTGAAACTGCAAATGCCCCAGTACCATAACTGCAGGCGAGCCCCTTTGTACCAGACACAGTCCTTGATCATTTTATGTGTTTCTGTGCAGCGTTTGCTAAAGGTACATCCAGCTGGCAGGGTGCTCTGACATGTCAGAGATGCTCATGGTTCCATTGGGATCAGTAAATGTGAGGTTCTGAGCTAACAGTATTTCAGGGTCCATGTTGTTAGCCTGAGACTGTATTTAAAGTGAGACCCTTCTGCATCTTGCTAAACAAAAGTCCAAGCTACAGGGTAAACATGAGGTGCAGAATCAAGTTCTTGCATGCATCTGTTGCATGATTTATTGCTTTTTTGAAAACATAACACACAATTTGTAAAGTGAATTACATGTCTAAGAAAAGTAAAATGAGCAAAGCCTGCAAAAATCCTGCTGACTGCTTTAGCCAGCTTTGATTCCAAGAAAACAGCACCTAAAAGTCAGTTCTTTGTTCAGCAAAGCCTCTGTACCAGAGAAGTCCAGGGAATTGGTAGAACTCATATTAAAAACACTGTATACAAAGAAGTATTTTATGGTCCAGCTGTTCTTAATTTCCTGTATATTTGTAAAAATAAAATTAGCCCTTTATACATAGTTATTTATGCCTTTCTACCCACCTGGAACTTTCTGTGAGTATTTTACAGGTAACACCACTCACAATTAACTGCAAGCCAACAAATGCCTGGTGCTTGAGTGATGACTTAATGTACACTTGCAAGCTTAGCCAAGATCCTGGTGTGACTAAGCCAAATGCAGGAGAGGAGGTTGTGCAAGAGTTCCTCTGCATGTTATTGGAAATCCTGATTTTTTCTATCTCAACCGGTGTGACCACCACATTTGGACTGCTCTGTGGGCTCGAGCCCAAGCAACAGCCTTGGCTCTGAGTCCCTGGAGGCTCCAGCTCTCGCTGAGCTTCTCTTGCAGTGTATACCGGGTCATTGTACTTGCACAAGCCTGCAGTCTTCAGCTTCAGTGTCTCCTACTGCCAGTAACAGCTGAGACCCTTCAAGGCAGACATCACAGGAGGCAATTCTCTTCCAAACTGTTCTTTCAAAACTTAGAGTATTTGGTGTGAGAGTCAGTTCTTATGATTCTTGGGGGCTCTTCCTTGCTCAAGCTATCTCAGTGACAGCCTCGAAGTTAATGAGCGTTGGCCCACAAGCCTTGTAAGGGGTTTACTGGTAACAATAGCCACAAAGCCGCAACTGGAAAGCTGTGTGCTTAATCTACAGGATTAACACAAACAAGATGTCCTTGAGCAGGATAGGTTTACAGCAGTCTAGCAGGAGTCATTTGCTCCGAGAACAGAAAACAAAACCTTTGCAGGCAGTGCCTGGGCAGACGGGAGCAGAGCAGACCCCCAGGGTGACTGTCAGCAATGGGCTACCGGCTCTCCCCGCTGCTAATGCAAACGAGCCGCTCTCGGTCTGGCAGCGTGTGTCTCTGCCTGTGTGTGATCCTCTCATGGGCAATTTGTTCCCAGTTCTCTGCAAGCTGGAGCCATTGCTGCAAGTAGGTTTTAATGCAGTTTGTGCTGGTGCTCTGAGGTGCTGGTGAGCAGATGAAAAAGACACCCGAACTCACACGTGTCCTTTCTGACCTCCCTTGGGGTGTGAAAGCCAACCTGTGTTGAAAGATAGGACTTGCTGATGGTGGAAATAATCCTCTGCTACCAGGGGCCTGGAGAAGAGGATGATGCCCACTTGTGAATGGCAGCTGGTTAACTCCATCTCCCACCGCAGCTTCCAGTTCCACTCCAGCAATAACAATGTGTTTCTTCCCACACCTTTGTACTCATTTCTCAGTTAATGACTCTGCAGTTCTTTTTTGTTCAGTGGACTTTTGTTTGTGAATCTATCCTCTCTGCCTTTGCTCACTTGGTCTTGCTGTTGGACCTCACTGAAAGCCCTCCCTAAACATAACAGGGAGCCAAGGAGAAAAAAATGTTTATTTTTTTACTCTTCTCAAAACTACCACTTAGAGTGAATTTATCTAAAAACTGTTTTAAAAATATTAGACCCTTTTCTAGTCCTCAATGAAAAGGATACCATCTCTCGTTGATACTTTTAAGTTAGTCTCTGCATCCAAGAAGAAGTTCTGTATGAGAATTGGAAATATTTTTTTTGAGCTTAAAGAGAATCCCTAACATGCGTGAACTGAAAAAGAAAGGAATGCTCTCAAAAATAAATTACCAAAAGAACATATAAAGCTTTAATTTTATAATAATTCTTCACCAGTTGGAGGAACTATATTTACTAGGAAACACAGTATTTGCTGGGATAGCACGGGTTTAATCCCTGGTAGCTGATTTCTGTAAGAATACAAAGTGTAATCCTAACCCAGAAGTTTTAGTGGATTCTGTGTCTATGTGCTGCTGCAGCTTTGCAGGTGTGATGGCTAAATTAAGTTTCACAGCACTCCCTTGGGAAGGTGCCCAGAGTAAAAATCTAGGCCTGGAGATCTGAAGCTAAATCCCTCTGAATAATTTCAAAAGCAGACTGGTGGCACTCCAGAGAATAGTGAAGTGAAGCAGGGGATGAAGGGGGTGCAGGGTGCTGTCCAAGCAGGACTGCATCAGAGGGTTAAGGAAGGCATACCAATAAGGAGTGGAAAGACATCAGAGTCTGAGTTAACAGGTGACTTCTGTGATGGTAGAGAAAATATTATTTGCTTTTGTAATGCTAGGAAAACATTGATTGTTTCCTAATGCTGTGTGTAAAGGCAAATGGAGCAGTGGTGGGTGAAGAAGGCAAGTGGAAAGGCAGTGGGTTACATCTTCCTCTTTCAGAAACTGTTTGTCAAATCAGCAGAATTTGCACACTCTTTTGAAAATACTTCTAGCCTTCAATACAAGAAACATACCTGCTTTGTACAGTGAAATAGTACATTACAAAATAATTTCTGTTTCCCTCATGACTCATATTGCCCTGTCATTTACAGCTTTCTGTACAACATAGCATGTACTACCTACCTGTGTCAGCTGAGTCTCAAGCAACAGTAGTATAGAACTGCTTGTGAAGAATGTGCTGACCCTGGACAGCATCAGAATATTTCACTGGCAAGACCTCAATAGGCATAGGTGAAGCTTTCCTTAACCTGAGTAGAAAGACAGTATTTTAGATAAGTTTTAAGAAATAGTGTGAAATAATGCTAGAAACATTGGTCAAGAAGGATCCTGCTTCATTACACATACCTGGCCATAAGACTTCTGACCTGGGCTTATAAAAATACTTATTCTGTGAAAGATTTCTCCCATAGTCTCTGAGAGTATCTAGGTTGTTTGGATTCAGAATAATTTCTGATTAAGAATTTGCCTGATTTTGGCAGTCTTGACTTATTAACATGCAATACATTACCTGACACGCTGACCTATTAAATAGTCTTCTAGCTGAGATGCCATAAACACCTCTGCATTTTCATATTGCAACAGCTGTGAAAGACTTTGGAGCATGCTAATTACTAAAACAAGAATTTTGACGGAAAAAAAAAGCAAACCACTTTGAAGATCTGTCACCCTCTCACTTTATTTAAGAACCATTCAGCATAGATGTGTCTGTCAGCATTTTATCCAGGTTGTGGGTTCACCCTGCTGTGCCTGGTTTAGACACTGTTGCCTCAGAGCCAGCCTCAGGCACTATCACATCTCTTTGCACAGATAAAAATGATAGTGAGACACTGAAGAAGTTGTGCAAGAGATCAACCTGTGTCCAGCATGACCAACTCTGCTTTTGGGCTTCCAAGGCTGGGTGGGCTAGAGAGTGTTCTGCGTAGTCAGATGCAGTTTGAGTCCCTTTCCAATACCCATATTACACAGATATTTTCCAGTATGTGGAGCAGAAAAGTTGATAATTTCTGAGTGATTTCTTCTCTATCATTTGTAAAGTTAACCAAGTCTGCAATGACATCTATTTATTTGAGAAGGCTTAGGAGGAGGCTGAGGCCAGTACAGTGGCATTCAGTTAATAGCGTAGAAAATGAAGACTCAAATACAACACATCAAAGACTGTGCTTCCATTAAGCTGTGCCAGTGCTTCACATGATATTTTTGAGTAGAGAATGATGAATACATGATTTGAAGGTTGGGCCCAGTATCTATATACGAGAGTAAGCTCTCCAAGGCAGAAATGGCTTTTTAAGCCAACATGACCTCTCAAAGGAGACTGCAGGGCTACTGTGCAAATGGGTGCCATCCATCTGCTACTCAGCTGGCAAATGTTGACTGTGCTTCAGGAGCTGAATGTTCCTCCCAGCAGTTAATTTCTTCCCTGGCAGAAAATGCTGATGTAGAGTTTGATTTTAAACAACGGGAAGAATAATGGGAACTACAAAGCAAATGGTCCAAGGAACGCCGTTTCTTTCACTTAGCTCAGTTCCTATCCTCAGATATTGCACTGCAAGAAAACAGCCATCCTGATAGAGTTCAGGAGATACCTCGTCTGATGTTTTTTCAAAGGCTGTCTGAGAGGTAGCTTGTGGTTGCACCAAACCAGTGCTGCAATGAAAGCAATCTTTCCCTGGAATGGGAATAAGCTGCTCTGCTCGTAAGAGGTTTCTTCCCTTCTGGCCTTGGAATCACTGGTCAGTGATTGAAGGGATGGGGTGGTGAGGTCTATATGATCAGCTAAGGACTTGGGGCAGCCTTGTGCAGCTCCAGGATGGCTGAAGACACTGTGGTTCCCACTGCAGCCTTGCTGACCAGAAGACATTCCTGAGTTCCACGTGTCCAATGTATTGAGTCACTAAAATGCACATGGTCTATGAAAGCACTTTTTAATCTTTTTTTTTGACAAAGATACCTACACCTTTGTGTCTATCTCCCAAATCTTATGCTTTACATTCTGGATATTTATTGTACAGTTTAAGTATTTGCTTTAAAGAAAATGTAATTCAATGTCTCCCCAAAGATTTGCTGTTCCCCATAAACATTGCCTGGAAACATCTGTTTCCCTCATATGGATCTCATAATTTGTGCTTTGGATTTCATCCAGTGCTCTGTGGAAAAGTGATGCCTTCCAGAGACAGAAACCTGATTATGAGAAACCTCATGGGCAAGAGTGAGTGCCTTTGTTGCAACTGATTTTGAAGACACAGAGAGAGAGAAACAGAGATGGGAGAAGCGGTTTTTATGAAATGTTTTTCTTTACAGGGACATGCCAGGCACTCTTGTAGTTCTTTCAGGCAGATGTGGAGTAGCCTCTGCCTGAGTCTGCCTCTCTGTGTTTTTGATGCTTTAGCCAACTCCTCCCATACCTGACAGACATGGGAGTCTTGAAGATAACAATGTTCTTGAAGTTTCACCAAAGTAGGTTAGTGGAAAAGGAAAAGGACCATTTTCTCTGAGTGCTCTGACTGCAGCATTACGTTTTTAGGCATCAGAAAATCTATGCAAAGAGAATTTGCAAAGAACACAAGAATTAAATAAGCTTTAGCTAATCACAAAACACAAGTAAATACACCAGACTTTCCGTTTCCACATTGATGAAAATAATTGAAAATGAAGCACCTACAGACCCCAAACAGCTTGAAGAACAACCTGTGCTGTGTCCTGTCCTGTGCAGACAGCAAGATACAGGACTGAGTCTCTTCATCTTCCTCCCTCCCTGGCAGTGGAAGATGGTCCCTTCTACAGTGCAGCAGTCCAAGAAGGAAGTGGAAAAAGCCTTGCCCTTTGACCTGCCTTCCTTGCACCACCTGATGGTACAAAGGAAGGATAATGTGTTCGTTACCAGCCTATGCGCTTCTCGGGGTTCAAATGTTCTTTGGCATTTCTTGGGGCTTGTCCTTGTGGAGAATAATAACAATTTAGCTTAAGATAAAACAGATGGAGAATAAGTAGTGACAAAAAATGGTGATGGGAGAAACTTGCCAGAAGGGGCAGGAATTCAAAATTCTTTTTCTGTGTTCACTGTACAAATCCTGTCCACCTAGCCATTTGTCTTTGAGAAGAGGAGGTGGCAGTTGTTATATACAGATCTAATGATCAGAGAGTTTGCCCAGGGACGCAGAGTTCAGGTATATCCTCAGCCTGAAGTGCCCACAATCCATCACCTCCTACTTCCCCCCATCCCCAGGACAGTGCCATTAAACATTTGCGTCTGAATGGAACCATTTCGCACTACTGTGATTAAAATCTGCATAACAAAGTCGGATGGGCCAAGTTTGCAGTCAGTCAAGAATTTTATTGGATTCAGCTCTGCATTTAGCTTTGCTCCGAGCTAGTCATGGAATTCTGGATAAATAACCAATCTGTGCTGTATTGTATTGACCTCCTGAACATGTCACAAGACTTAGGAGTTCAGCCTGTGGGAGCAGGAACTTCGATTGTGTTTCATGCAGTGCCAAATCCTTTGACTAATATTAAGAAATGGTCCAAGATTACCATTGTCTCTGCGAGGGAAAGGTTTTACCTCCGCTTGCAAAAACGCTGTGGGTCCACCAGGCTGTACATTTGCTTGTGACATACTACACTTCTTGGCTTTTGGTAGCTGCCCACACCCTTCCCTTGTGTTTGTTGTAATCGGTTACATCTGTCAGTTTGTTTCTGTGCGCACACTGACCTCAAATAGGAACAGGAAAATCTCTCTTTGGGAATAGCTGTGATGAGGTACATATCCTTTGTATCAGTGCTCATGATCCCTGGTTCTTTGGTTTGGGCTCACCTCTCTGTACACATATTTTGATTTTGCCAGGCCGCTGGAATTTTCTTCTATTTTGCCCGAAGCGACTCTTAAGGAGAGGCTCTCCTTGAGCCGTGCATTTTGGATGCTCCCACGTGACACTATGTCCAAATGGCATTACACATATGCTACTATATGAATTGTTCACTTAAAATTGCTGGGACTGGGGCTTTGGTACTGTGCAGATCAGGACCCTGGTGAATGTATCCATTGCATCTTGATTAAGTGAAAGCAACAGCTTCGTAATTCCAACACCTTAAAATACTTGCTTTTATTGTAGTGCCTTCTTTCTAATTTCATGCTTTGGTCTCCTTACAGCTGAGAAAACCTCCGCCTTCTTGCCCCTTGCCACCCTCCAAGAATCCTAATGCAAAAGGCTGGTTAAATGCTACATTGAGTGCTGCTCTCTTGCTCTATCTCTTGGTGCCTCAGGGATGCCCCAGAAGAGCGAGCCTGGGTCTGGGCCACCGAGCAGTCCCCACAGGAACAATGTAACCCTGCAAGCATCAGCTGCTCAGGGTTGTCCTGGCTCTGACTTTGCTCTGCAGGAATGGAGCTGCCAAGTTCCATTCAGAGAGTGGAGAGAGGTCAGTATTTATGGGATCTGAGCATTATTTATGTCACAGGAAGAAAAATAGAGTAGATTATGGTCACCAGTCCACTTCTGTCGCACAGACGCACAAGAAGCATCATTAGAGTTTGAGTCCAGCAAAGACCTCATTTGTTTACAGTGTAGCTCGATGTTTTTTATTCCTGGGGAATAGGTGTCTCTTGGTTTTGAGTCAAATGGTACACTTAGGAAAGAAAGGAAAAAACTGAAAAACAGAAAATATGAGTACAGCTTGCAGTCTGCCTCTTCAAAATACAAGCTGTGCTGAGGTAAAACACTTCCCGGGACAGCAGCCATCTCTGGGTGGGGTTGTTTTGGAGGAGGGAGTTCAAGTAGGCACGGACACGGGTGAGGAAACTGCTGCAGTTTTCCTGAAATTGGAATAATGTTTTTAAAATTCCTATCCACCCTCAGAACTTGGGGCTTGCTGTCTGTCTCTGTTAGGCAAGCACATCTCAACTTAAAACCTAGCAAGAAGTTCACGTTCAAATGGCCTGCTGGCTGTAGTGAACATCAGCAAGGTGCTGGGTTTGGACCTCACATCTGTCTCCAAGAGCCTGATCCTTTCCTCACTGCAATCCAGCCTGAAGTCTGTTGCTGGGAGGGAGGGGGCTATGTGTTTGCCATTGAGTGATGTGGCTGGGTTTGGGAAAGCCCAGTGTGTGATCCCTCAGACCCTTCCCAGCCCTCTGCTTGCTCACCAGCCCTGCCTGTCCTTCATTTGTTTGTTGTATTCTCTATATTCTTTACCATCTTTCCCAGAACTGCAGAGGCGCCGGGGGGGATGTGGGGTATCGCCGCTCCCGCTCTGCCCTCTCTTGGGTACCAGCGGTGGTGTTGCGCCTTCCCAAAGGCCGGCAGCAGCGGACACTTGGGAGAAGGGTTTTAACCAAGGTCTGGCACACCAGCGATGCTGAGCAGTGCCTGAACTCGTCCTGTCCCCACGGGATGCTGCGGACGGCTGAGCCTCGGTGCGGGCTGGCTGTCCGGGCAGGGATGTGCTGCCGGGGCTCGCTGAGGAGCACATGGAGCATCCGAGCCCCAGGCAGCAGCACTGCCGAAGCTCCAGGGCTCCAGCAGGTCAGGCTGCCCTGCCTGAAATTCCATCTTTATTGATGCAGGACCTGCTGCTCTGAGACCAGGGAGGGTAAAGCTTGGGAACTGCAGTCAAGCAACACTGCCATGCAGCAGAAACATGTCAGTCTTTCGGCTGGGCAACCCAGGGATGTTCACGGAAAGGCAGAGCCTTCAGGTTTCTTCATTTTTCATAATGAAACCTTAGAAAAGATTATTTTTTTTTCCAGTCTTCACACTTTAGAAAGGGGGAGGGAAGGACCTCCAGCTCAATATGAAAAGGTGGCTTTTAAAAAGAGTAACAGTTTGGAAAAGAAGGCAAATGGAGCTTGTTTGTTTGCTTTTGTTTAGGTTTGGGTTGTTGTGAGGATTTTTTTAATTTGCCTTTTTTGTTGGGTTTTTTTTGTTTGGTTGGTTTTCTTTTTTTTTTTCTTTTTTTTTTTTTTTAAAACAACGTTGCTCAATATTTAATCTTCTGCAGAACAAATAACTTCTGTTTCCTGTGTTATGAAATCCTGGAAACAGCTTTGAATTTTAAGGAAAGTAAGCACACTTCTGCAGAGAAGATGCAGCAAAAGAGCTCCCTCTTTTGTCCATTACAGGTTTTGGCCAGTTTGCTGCAACGTAAAAGTATCAGGCTAAAACCAGAAAGAAACTGGTGTTAAATTACATTGACTTGAGGGTTTATCTGCACTTTTCTGCTTTATATCAATTTAATTCAAATGTTTGAATAAAGCTGAGTAGCAAGTGTTGGCATTCAACACCCAGCTGAAAAAAATGAAACCAAAACCAAAAAAACATCCAACTGTTTTTCATAAAGCACTGAAATGCTGCTTCTGAAATAAGTCCTTAAAAACACAGTGGGAGATATGTCTTTCATGATATCTATAAAATATTCAATAAAACTTGGATTTGATTATATTTTTCTCATCAGTTTTAGTTACCAGTAAAACTTCAATATACTGGGTAAAAATAAGAATCTCTTTAACCCTCACTTTCAGAGTCAGGTCATCTGGGCTTAATCCAGTTGTGGTGTAAGTCCAAGGAAAAGATGTTTTAACAGCAGCTATTGAGCTGCATCCATTTTTAATTGTTAATTACTGTGGAAAGCTAGAAGCAAATAACTTGTGAAGTGTCACTTTTCCAAGGTAGTTCTAACAATCATGTATGTATAAAATGTGACTTTCTGGGCACCACTGTAATAAGAGTTGAATGTTCAGTGTTAAATGTTCCATTTAATTTGTGCCATACCTTGTAAAGTCAAGCTACTGCATTTATGTGCTCGGTTTTCCAATCAAAATGTTTCATTTAATGGGAAAATGGCTATACTAAGAGAGCTTCCTAATGATACAGTGCTTCTTCAAAATGGTAAATTTTGTTGTATTTGGAATATATTTTCTTTTATGAAACACATTCTCACTTGAGATTTAATATAATGATTAACTGCATTACCAGTTTCACGTCTTCAGTCAATTTTTTTCCTACTGAAATAAATAAATAACTTTCTTACAAGCTTGCATCTGAACACTTTGCAGAAAATCACTCTTATGCCTTAGATGTAGCCAACTGCTTATGATAATTCATCTGAGATGAGGAAGCAATTGCAGCATTGCAACAGCTTCGCAAATTCCGCCCTGCAAGAAGATAGAAACCAAGCAGTGTGTAAATCTGCCTCCAGTATTTTCTTAAGCCCCATGCTGTCCTACACAAAAGTTCCTACAGATTTCCCCTCACTCAAGGCCGGACTGATGTTTGTGAAGACATTTAACAGTGATAGTTTGGACTGAAATCTGCCAGTCTTATCGAGGGTGGGGGGATACTGACTTTGCAGAAAGAGTTGAATGACTGTGAACACCACTAAATGGATCCTTAGTACTCAAGATAAATTATGTTGCTTTAAAACGGTGGGCAGAAAGGTCTTCAAAGTTTGAGACAGGGATTAATTAAAGAGGGAAAACAGATCTTCCACACAGCTTCGTTTCTTGCTTTTCTTAAAGAAACGTTTCACTTAAACAAAAAGCTCATGATTCAATGGAAAGCTAATTTCATTGCCTTTTTTGAAAAAGTTACTTCAGCAACTTCAGGTTTCTTGTTACTTCAATGGGATTTTTTTCTGCATATTATGTATTTCGTTCAGTCTTTTCGCCGTATAACCACATGTGTTTTTTGATGGCACTTTCACAGTGTTTTCAAATCACTTGGTGAGTATTGTTACCTTGATTTTAAGTGCTTTGCAGACTCTTCTACTGACTGGAGACAGAGAAGTACAACTTGGGAAACTGTATGTATGCTAAGAGATAAATTCTTACTTTAGCAAACACAGAGTATGCAGAGGTAGCAAAAGCAAGTCTTTCCTAGAAAGGAAAACATATCAGCCTTGTAAAGAAAATAGTGGGAACCTCTTGATATGTTGTTGTTTTCTAAAGTTCTTAAAAGCATTTAATTTGATTTTTTCTAATTAAGGCCTCAAAATTTTGCTGTATGTCTTAAGTGGACTGTAACATAATGGAGGTATGTTCTACAGCAGACTAGAAATAAATTACAGAAAACAGCCTAGTTAATTTAATGGGCTAGGTGCTCCAAGGAGGAAGCAAATCTTCAGCTGAAATGGGATGTGTGTCCCTACCCTCAGTGATGGTGTGTGCTGCTGTCAGCCATCCCCACCAGAGGTGGTTAGGGGAGATAGGTCCTTGTCAGACCCCTTCTGCCTGTCCTCTCCTTCCCATCTTCCCCTCTGTGACTGTTTGGCTATGTCTCAGCCCCAGCAGGGCATGGCTGCTCCAAACCTCAATTACATCCTCCTGGGAAGAGCAAGAGATGGCTGGGAGATGTGGCTCACTACCAGGAAACTCAGTTTTACTTCAACAGTACGGTATTTATTTTGAAAGTGACACCTAGCATGTTGAAGGTGGCCCTGTCAGACTGCTGGCTACTGTTTTGTATAGGCTTTGACACTTGAGTAGCCTGCTGGTAAATCAAGTGAAAAATAATAACCAAACTAGAACAGATGCCTAATTTAAAAACTGGAAAAAAAGGAAACTTTTTTAGCTGACCTTCACACAGAAATCCAGAATCCGACAGGCTTAACTGCTCAGTGTTTGTTGGCACCAGAACACTTTTGCTGGCATTGTGCTCTGGGCTCCTGAAACTTTCTTTTTTCATTTAAATCTCCGTGAGCTACTGTGTAAATAAGTAGTACAAGGCTGCACTGTCCCTTTCCAGAGCATTCCATGATGCCATGCATGGGGCCAACACACTAGTTACCAACCACGTCTCCCAGCAGACACCCACCCCATCTGACAAAACAGGTCTCCCAGAGACCTGCCTTTGAACTTAGCGTCAACAGATGGAAAAGAATGGGGAAAGGGCTCTGTGGGGTGGAGACCCCCAGCCCCTGCCAGACTTTGCTGTGTATTTTCCAGCAAACCATGGCTAATAGCAAGGGAGTATTCTGAAAGTGTTACATAGGTTTCAAACTATAATGATGTTTATTTCCAGTGTGGTGCTTTTTCAGTTTCTCCATACTCGTTTGGTCTTAAACAATTTGGGAAGAAGCTCAGAAGTAAATAAATGGCAGGATGCTAGCAGGAAGATCTCAGGGTCACATTAGTTGTAAGTCAACTCAAAAACAGCTCAGACAATCGTCTTTTCTTTTTCTTCTTTTAAATCTAAAGAAAGCCAGCTCACAACTTTGAAGGCTGTAATCCGTATAATAAAACACAGAGCAGGAGAGGCAGATTCAGCAGCATCTGCTGAAAAGTCCCACAGCATCCAGAATGTACAATAATGGATGCTATCAGGCAGTGAACTCTCATTTACAGGGCCATATGCTTTACAAGGAATGTTGATAGGTTACCCTTATCTCTGTTTGTCATCACTTCTTCATTTCACTGCTTCCAAAGGAAAACACTCCAAATAGTTAGCATCCTCCACTGAACCACTGCCATTTCTTATTTCTTGTGTTGGCCCTTCTACCTTGGAGCTTTCTGCCCCCATATCTCAGCTTCCTTGCCATTTCAGTTTAAAGATGAGCAAGAGGTTAGTTTCACCCTGCATGGTGGTACTCACACAGTTGTCTCTTTATAACTGGCTAGAGAGCTTGTCACCTGCTGCCAACATCTGAAGACAGGAGCTTAGGAAAAAATAGCACAATAAAACACACAAGCCCATAAAACCACACTTAGTGATTTGTCATGCTCCTCTGCATCCTGTTAAAAACAGGCCCTGTTTTCCTCCACAGTTCGAGGGCTGCTGTTTCCTGCAGGCATTCCCTATGTAAACCTGGTGCTAGCCCTCACACATGCCAGAAAATCCCACAGTAGAGACAGTTGTTATTTTGGGGTGTTCTCACCTGCAGGATGATGCACAAAGGTCATGACCTGGAGTGCAAGCAAAGAAATAGGACCAATAAGACTCTGCTGTGACTGGTTTTGGCAAATACCAAATTCTGCACCACCTTGTAAGACTTAACATTGACAATGACATCCGTTTTCCAAAGGAAAAGAGCCAAGTGTGGTGTGGCGGTCCCATGGGACATGGAGGGTGCAGTGGGGAATGGGTGTAGCCCAATCCCATTCCCTGCTCCTGTCCCAGGGCATGTGCAGGACCTCCTTGTGCCTCACTGCTCACTCTCGAGGAGCCTTCATCCATGGGTACGAGGCCTGGTCAGGGGTGTGCTGGTCAACCAGGCCCCAAAGCACCCAGCAGGAGGGAGAGCAGGCAGTGCTTGGGCTCGGATTCACTAGTCCGTGGTCACTTCCATGTGGTGTAAATGGATATTTTCTCCCTCTCAGTTTTCCACTGAGTAAACACCAACCAGAACACCTGATAGGGGGCATTCTTCTTCCCATTCCTTTAGGATTTGTCAGTTCTTAGGCTCACAGAATTGTCCAGGTGATTTTGCAAGGACCTGTGCTGCCATTTGCAGTTCTTATGTGTCAATAGGAAAGAGCATCACGGTGCTCTCCTCATTCAAGAGGGACAGGTTTTTGCTGTTTACATTTTCCCTCCTCCGCCCCAATTTGTCCATGTGACCGGTTACACAGTGTAGGAAGCTCTGTGCTGTGCTTTTTGACCTTGTAAAGCTCAGTATATCAAAGGAAAGGGGCAATCTGTGCACAGAGGTTTACTAAAATGCCTATGTTGTGTACTGGGAGAAGAGACTTGTCAAGGATCCAGCCCAGTTCAGGTGCAGTAAGGCAGTGTTGTACAGGGAAAAGAGGACACAAGGAATTTCTAGGCTCAGGCAAAAAGGCTGAACAGACTAACAGCCTCCTGGAAGGCCTCAGCTAAGAACAACACCAGGACCTCTGCAGGAACAGGCAGGGGGCGGGGGGCTTGACCTTCTCTCCCCACACTGAGCTGGCCTTGTGCGTGGGGGCTAGACAAAAGGACATGGTGAAACCACTCATGGGGCTGGCTTTGTGCTGATCTCCTCCATCATAAAGACAGCAGAGGAAATGATTCGGGATGTGTCTTGAATGCTGGTTTTGCCTCCAGTTTCATTTAATTCCGAATTCAAAATATTTTCTTACTCAACCCCTTTTTTCCTTCATAGTGTGTTATTACCTTGCTTTTGCCGGGAAAGCATTCCAGAACTCCAGCTGCCTAGTGCAGAGGGTCAGTTGCAGCTTCCCTTGTACCCCTGCAAAACATCCATATTCACAAAACATGCTTGTTCTGCAAAAATAAGGAATGCTATTGTCTGTAGCATTTTGTCTGACTTTCCCATATTTTAGTTCAGTTTTGTGATGTCAGGAGAGTCACACTTTAGGGATGTGTGGCAAACGGGCTCTTGTACAAGCCTTGTAGGAAAAGATTGATGGCTAGGCTGTTTGTTTTGACACATCTGAAAGTCTCATCTCCCCTGTGCTTTTAGGAGTGCAGAATGTGTAATTTCCCTTGTGACGTAAGGGCTCAGAGGATCTGCTCTTCTGAGCCTCCTCTTTCTGGAGCAGCTTTCAGTAACACGGCTCAGATATCAACCGAGCTTATGGTCGTGCCTGAGCCACCTCCTGGGGTTGACTCATTACAAAACTCGAAGAAGGAGAGGTGTGGGCTGGGGGCAGCAGCTGTAGACACAAAAGGAAAACTGTTAATATGGGAGAGATTGCCTGAAAG
The DNA here is from genome assembly GCA_013397055.1 of Pachycephala philippinensis. NCBI lineage: Eukaryota > Metazoa > Chordata > Aves > Passeriformes > Pachycephala > Pachycephala philippinensis. The sequence goes on from VWZT01012036.1 coordinate 1,411,014, forward strand.
AAAATAATTGCAAAGTAATTGGAGAAACAGGGATTTCTTTGCTGGAAAATTATTTTTGTCAGCCTCTCTATCTAATCACATAAGAAGAAAGCAATAAAGAAACCTCACTTTTTTATACCAAACAGAAGTGCCTTTCTTCCTTTAAAGCACACCAAAGGTATGTTGTTTGTTTGTTTCTGTGAGGCAAATCTTTCTGTGGGAGCACAAAACTGCAGGGCTCACAGCTGTGCAAACGGAGGGCACACTTGCAACTACCCAGCACATGCAGGACTGCTCCATATGGGGCCAGAGTTGGGAAAAAACAGGCTTCAAAGCTTCTTTTTGAGACTTCTTTCCTGTTCACTGTTAGCTCAAAGCTAAGCAAGGGGTGGTGCTAAGCACAGTTCTTCTTATGCCTTGTAGCAAATAGGGGATTTATACTGCTTTTCAAGAAGAACTGCTATATTTCCTAACAGCAAATGCACTTCCCAGAAATGTGTCCAGGGTGCAGCTCTCCCCTCTTGGCTCCCTCAGGCAATCAAGGTGGCCACCACGCTGCATGCAGCAGTGCCTTCCACACTGCAGCACCCTGCTCTGGCCAAGGGTGGGCAGCTGCCTCAGCTTATTAGGTACAGGTGCTAGAGGTGACGCCTTACCCAGTGTGTGTTGCTGAGCCTTGTGCTCACTCACATGTCCCTTTTCCTGCCTCCTGTCTTTCAGCCTTTCTTTCTTCTCTTGCTCAGGTTCCTGGGCCTCTCTCAGCAGGGGACAGGTCCCACTTTGTGTTGCCACCTCATGTCTCAACCTCTTTCTTGCAGTGAGCCTGCCCTTCCTTTGGTTTCTCTGGTTTTTGATCACAGCACCTCCCTCAGCTCCCAACCTCTTTCCCTGTATCCACACTTTTTCTTTTCCCCCTGCCCACTTCCTGGCTGCCATTCTCACCATTGGCCTTTGCTTAGCAAACACTGCTGTAGGTAGATGTCCAGGCAGAGCAACTGAGGAGCACAGAGGCTACTGGAAGGTGGTGAAACAAAGGGCTGACACATGGCAAAATGCCACTGCAAAAAGATTCCCCGCGGCGAGTGCGGTGGCCTGGAATGGCCTTGGCCCCAGGGCTTGGAGACTGCTTTTTTCTGTGCCATGTTGACTTAACTTTGTAAGAAGCTCATCTTGACTGCATCTGAGCATCCCTGTGGAGTTGTCTCATTGTTAACTGTGTTATCAATTAAAGTCTTGCAGTAATCCAAAGAACCTTTCTGTTTACGCTTCCTGGTACACTTTTTATTGGAAATGTCTCTTACCCATTCTAGCCTAATACTTTTCCTGCCACAGAAGATGTCTGAAATTTTCTCCTCAGTTCGGAGCCTTCTTTGGCCAGCTTTCCCATCCTGATGTAGGAAAGGAACAACTTACCTGCATCCCCTCAAAGCTGGCTAATGGGAACTGCAGACACTGGGTGTAGTCACAGCCTGGTCTCATATAAAACATCAGAAACTACAAAAACCCAGTGGGTGCATATTTTTTTTTCATAGTAAAACATTTTAGAAACCAAATAGGAAGTTTTTCCCATGTGATGGCCTGTGGCAAAGATAAACTGACTTCTGGTGATTTTAGGACAGCTGCTGGTGAATTAATTTCCATTGTATTCCCTAATTCAATTGCTTGCACTCAGTAAATGTATTTTCTCTCTACTTCTAGCTTATGTTTGTATAGCTTGATAGAGAAAGGGGGTCTGGCTTCTGCAGAAAAAAGAAAACTCCCCTGTTCTTTGAGAGCCCATGTTCATCCATCCTTTGCCCTCAGTGCATTTTTCTGTCAAGATCCCCATTCTCTGAGCTCATTACATTCCCCATCTCCTCTCCCCTCCAGGCCCCAGCAACCATCTCCCACTAGCCCTGTAGTCTGACCTTGGACCTCAGGTGCTCTCCCTATCTGACCCCAGCTGTGGATCCTGGCAAACTGCCAAGCCAGGGAACTCTGGGAGAGAGGAAGAAGGACAGAAGTTTGCCTTCTTTGACTCCAGTTCTCCCTAAGACACACGGCAGCTGCAGTAAGAGGTCATTACTGGGCACATGGATTCACACTGCCTGAAAGAATAATATCTTTGTGAAAACTTGACCAAAACCAAGGGCCAAAGTACTTCTGCTTTCTGTACCAGTTTGTAAGAACGCAGCAATGTAACATCAGGCTTTGGCACTGGATCCCAAATTGCAGGAGAACTGAGAGGGACTGGGGAGATCAAGGCTTTGAGAAACAAGAGACAAGTCTAAGTGCAGCTTAGGCATTCAATTATGCTTTAACCCAAACAATATAGCTTTTACCAGTCACCCTACTGCTTTCAAGAATGTGTTTTCATGCCTAGCTATAAATTAGTCCTGCTCAATAACTAGGAATTTCACCCAAAAAAGCAACAGGAGCCAGTGTGTGGTGGAATGCAAATAGCAATTGGAGAAGGGATGATATTAAGATACAATAATGAAAGTTGACATGTTTAGGATACCTGGGAACAGTGACCTACTGGTCATCTCTCACTCTCAGTAATTGCAATTGACAGGCTGCTGAATTTGCAATAATTTAGGAATAGGGATTAGGAAAAGTAATCCATAAAATATTTTGTGTGAAGTTCTTGGGAAAAATTGTCTCCATACTCACACTTTATTCTCTGGGAGGTTGAGTATTTACTATATATCTATTCTTATTTTTTGTGAAAGGGATAGATCCCAAAGGTAAAAGGATCTTTGAGTTTTGTGATGAAAGGGCAGTGACTGGCTGCAGAAAATGTTACTTTATGTTTCTGGAGTATTTTACCCTCTTTGATGGCCTTTGGCAGGGCTTGAGCTGGCAAACTCACCACTATAATTAATACAGCTTGTCAGCCCTCAGTTTCTGAAAGATCGCAGCTTTCTTTCTCCAAAGCAGAAGTATAAATCTAATTGCAAAGTGAATCTTGAGTCAATGAATGGATGTCACCCACAAAGGATTTTCCAAACTCTAGAAATCAGCTGGGTTAAGAGTGCTAGACCTGAACTCTAGTGATGTTCTTACAGGTCATTTTTGATAGCCAGTTTTTCATTGATTGTACAAACGACTGTTCAATATCCCAAAGATATGGTCAGTTTTATTCCTGGGAAAAAGTAAATGTTTGGACTATTTTTTGCCTTTGGATTTTTCATCTCCCTTCTTCTGCTCTGATATTTAATTCTAGGAAACAACTAAAAGGTAAATATCTTGACTGAATAACTTTTGCTCTGAACACTGGCATTAATTAATGAGCATTAGCATCCTAGTCAGATATCCAAATGAAGTCCATACTGTGGCCCTGTCTCAGTGTGCTTGTGTCCTGTGCAAGTTGGTGATCAGTGCTTTTAAATCAGGCAGCAATACCAACACAAGCCCAGTGGTTTCCTGGCTGGTGGCATCTGTGGATACAGATGAATAAACAGACTGAGCATGTTTAAACATATGTCTGTGCTTATACAATATACATTCTGAAAACCTACCTGCTATTTTGATAGAACGAGGACAGAGAGTCTCCTGGGCAAAGCCCAGCTTTGCCCAAATGCCAGTTTGTGTGCTGAAAACATCTTTCAGAAGAGCAAGTCGGGTTAGTTTTTCTGGGAAACATCACAGGAAGCTTTCCTGTATCACAAAGTAATTTTCAGCACAGCGAGACATCACTCTACTTTTCTTCACTGTCTCAACAGGTCCCAGTGTGAATACAATTTCCTTAGATTCTCCTATGAAGCTGGGAACAGATAAAAGAAAGGGGGATTCACCAGTTGATCCTTTATTCTATATCACTTTTCCCCTTTGCTGGAAAAGTGAATATTGACTGGAAGCCTGCAAAGAAATTTGAATCTGGGATTATATATCCTACTTAAAAGAAGAGCTGTCTTGCTGTGGAATTTGTGGATCAGTGCAAACAACTGTTAAATCCAAGACATTCTGTACATTTACACACATTTATGTAAACAGGCTCTTTTAAATACAAAACTTAGTCCAAGCCAAACTTTGAAAAGGATTCTGAAAAAAAAAAAAAAAAAAAGAGAAAAAACAGATTTAAAAAACACACCAAAAATTGTGCTAAAAAGTGAAAATACAGCTATCAAGAACACAGCCAAAATTGTGCTTCAAATAATTACCTGAACAGAAGACTTGATTTATTCAGTTTAGAATTTGATTTATATCTGGATAGAGATCATCCCCAAAGGGCAATCCTTTAAAACTCTTCCAGTCTGCCCAGTAGCATAGTGGTAGGTACTTTGTCTCAGACAAAACTACTTCTTACAACAAACTTCTGTAAATCAGCTGTAATTTGGGACGGAGTAGTATTTCTAAGTGGACTTGGCATTAGTTCATTCTCTCACCAAATTTCTAAATATCTTCAGGCTTTACTGATCATTCTGCACAGCTAAACTCAGTTTTTTAAAATAATGGTTGGGGATTTCAGCAATGCTATTTTCTCCCTGCTGTCTATAAAAGAGACAAACCTGACACTAGGGCCAATGCTGAGTCTTTGCACTGGAAGTTCTGCCTGTAAAGAACATACCAGCATTTGATTTGAACGTCCATGTCATAATTCCTTCATGAAGTGTGAATATCTAATCTAGATATTCTTTCGCTTCAGGGGACCAGAGAACAATAATTTCTGGTGAATGTTTTCCAGTGTTTCTGAATGGCAATGAACCATTTGGACTTCTGCTACTAGTTTTCTTCTGTGCTTTTTCTGGCCTTTCATTGCCCTCCCATGTAAGCCTCTCTCTGCTTAAAAATTTATTTATTAATTTTCCATTTGGCTGCTCTGATTTGTTCCAATGTTACTGCCCCTTAGAGGCCAGTTTGGGATTATCACCATAATTTGCTTGTCCCTGTGTGGTACCACTTTGACAGCACTTCCCCAGCAGCAGCCTTGCTTCCTTATCTGGTACAGCTTTCTAAGGCACCTTAAACCTGCCACATCACAATATTCAGCAATATTGAATATTGCTGTTGAATTACCATTTCTTTCATTTTTTGGGGCTTTTATGTGGAGAGGCTACTGCAAAATCCTTTGAAATATGGGCTGTGCTCTGTGGAAGTAAACTGGAGCAGGGGTAAAGGAGCAGAAGGAGTGGAAATATCCATTAATTTCACTGAAGATTGATTAACAGCAATGACTTTACCCTTTTCAGTTCTTGTTTGTTTGTCCAGACTTCGTTATTTCAAATGGGCCAATGCACTCTCTCCAGCAGGAAAAGGTTAGAGACATAATTAATTCAAGGCATTTGGCATTTCCTGTCAAAATGGCAGATATTCATCAAGCTGTGGAGGTTGTTGTGTTTCATGTCCACTCAGGGCTGATGCTCAGAGCGTTTCCCAGCACACGTCTCTGCACAACTCACACATCTCTGTGTTTTGAATTCTTCCTCCACAGCCAAACACAGTTCCTCACGCTGACCCTCAGTTGACTCAAAACCTCCTGTCAAACCCACTGCTACCACCTCTCCCTATCCTCTCCCAGGGTACTCTGAGAAGTGGCTGGAACTTGCCTGGCTCCCCAAGCCCTTAGGAGCAGCAGTGGATTGGCAGCACGCAGTACAGGGATGCTGCTCTACCTCTCTTTATTGTGGTTGCAGGGACCCTGGAGCCATACCACGGCCTTGCTGCTGTTCCCTGATGCGCTGGCCAGGAAACTGCAGCAAAGAGGGTGTAGGAGCAAGGGACAAATAATGAAAAACAGGGACAACAGAGCTTTGGAGAGTTTAAATGAACAAAGTCTATGGCTACATGGCTGGGTACGAGCCAGCTTCAGACTTTAAGGCACACTAGCAGTAAACTGTTAAACAACACTTAAACAGTAAAATAAAGAAACTGTTCTTGGCAGCAAAGCTCTTCCGTGGGGTGCTATGCCCCCCAAGAAAACTTCCTGGCAGCTCTCCGCCTCAGGCTGTGGAGACGCACCCGGTGACAAGGGAAGGACTTGATTATGAATAAAACCAGCATGTTTAAGCACTTACGTGATTTGGTAGCGTTGGGATTCCTCCTTCAGCTTTTTGGCTCTTTGCATGTGGTCACAGCTCTCACACTGCTGTCTGGAAGACACAGGCTCATATATATTTTTCCTCTCTGTTACATCAGTAATGGAGTGGATCACTCGGAGAACCTGTCTGTTCACAAACCCTTGTGTGAGATTAGATGCTAAAGAAAGAGTGAAATGGTTTTCTGATTTGTCAAAAGTCTGGCAGGTTAGACTTTAACTTAGCAGAAAATGATTAAATTAGATGTGACAGTAGCACAAGAAGTCCATAGTATGGCTCTGTCTTGTAACTACACTGAAATTAGGTGAACAAATCTGGTTGATAATGGCTTTAGAGAAGTAAATGCAGCATCTAAATTTGACAGCTATGCAGCTGAACTGATAGATATGGTGATTGTTGTTGGCACACAGCGGAAAAATAGAATTACATTGTGTTTAATCAAAGGGACCTAGTCTGGGATAAGCCTTGGATCCCTTCTCTACATGAAAAACAGGCTTTAGAACAAAGGAAGTTCTGCATAATGTTATTTAGTCTGCATGAACCGCTAACTGTGTGTCAGAGCCCTGATGAAGTCACTGCGTAGAAACCATTAAGAGATAGTGTACAATCGATGTGATATACTTTGCTTTAGTTGGGTAACATGTTTCTGGCAAGTAATCCAGCCATCAGGTCTGGTGTGCACACACAAAAATTGCCGACAAGCTAGGGTATATCAGATATAAAATGCCAGAGTTTTCTGCCACCCGAAAAAAAGAGTTTCCTTTCAAAATGTGCTGTCAGACCATTCTTTGTGTTATCCCATTTCTAATGTGAATCAGAACAGTAGATTTGTCTGAAAGGGAAAATCTCCAAGGATGAGTTTGATACAGAAAACAATATCATTTCTGGACTCCTATAAAACTTTAATATGCGACTAATGGTGACACTAGTGGCCAAGGGAAAAAGTGTGTTCTTTACTTTGATTAAAAAAAATTATTTCCTGCAGGAAAGAAGCCCTTGAAGAATGAAAACCAATACAAATGGATACCTGAGAATATACACATTATTTGTTGGGGGAAACATTTTAATTAAGCCATGCAGTTCACCCCTGCCAAAATTCATTAAATCATGAAGGTAAGGCAAATCATGCAGTATCAAGGGCTGTAGCTATGGGAGCACACAGAAGGAGTGAGGAGTGGAAGGGGCATGAGTGCCCTCCGTCGCCTATCACAGAATAAATCAGAGCTGAAATCTTTCTTTTGTGTGGTTTGGAACAGACGTGGGCCTCAAAGACAGAAGATTTGGACCAAAAGACAAGTCATCCCTTTATCTAGTTGTAATTAACTGCAGGTGGTTTCTGCTAACATAATGCAGATTTGAGTCTCATTTATCTTTTCTATTTGGAGACAGCACAGCTTTCACATTTTTGGGAAAAGTCAGAGGAAAAAAATTAATTGTTTTCTTATTATGGCAGATCACATCTTTCAGCTTGAATTCTTGGCGTGATTTTTCTTTCTTTTGATAAAGACAACACTGCCTGCCACTCTCTGACAGATGAGCTGAACATGACATGGGACAAACCAGAACTGTTGAAGGTCTGGGCCAATCATTAAAACTGAATCTTTTCTATCAGAACAGCAATGAAAATAGATGTTTCTACTGGTGCATACTTGTCCCTTTCCCTGACAGTAAATCAGTGCCATCAAATCCCTTACTCAGTCTTACTCTGCATTTTGAAGATTTTTGAAGGATTTCTTCCTTCTTGCTTCTTGGCTGTGTCAACTACAAAACCCTGTAGCCCTTCCACATCTCTCTTTTTCTCCTCTCTCTCTTTCATGTCGGCATAAATCAGGAAAGCTCACTGGAGAAGCCAAGACGGTATAAAGCTGCTGGGATAAAGCTGGGGCTGTTGTTTCTATTCCATGCTGGCCTGAGAGCAGACACCTAAAACACATTGTTGCCTGAATGCTGCTTGTAATCATATTCCTCTCTGGAAACTGGATCCTTCTTAAGGGAGCCCTGAGGTCTGAATATTTGGCTTCTTTCTGGTCCCATAAGTCTCTAAAGAGAGAAAAAGTCTCAAAGACCGATTGAGAGACTGAGCAGTACAATTAATTGGAACAGGATAAGATCTGCATGGACTTTTTATGACTTGGGACATGAGAGTTGTGTGGTGTGGCTCTGCATTGATGGCTGAGAGAAGCAGAGAGTAAGCTCCAAGAAGGAGTTCGTGCTTCTTCTGGAGGGAGAAAAAACGTTGTTACTCTCTCTTTATGCTGCAGCCGAGTCTCATGCAAGGGGTCTGAGGCAATAGTGCTTCTTAGCACAAACCAAACAGCAGCAAGAGATGCTGGGAATTCTCTGGATCCTTTTTGTGTTGCAAACAGCCACCATTTGCATGAGTCCATTGCAACAGCAGAAAAGGTGAAATATGAAACTGCTTCCCCACCCTGGTTTGTAAGGAAGTATCAGGTTCTGACAAGTTTGGACACCTGCAGCAATTGACTTCTTTCCAGCACAAGTCCAAAGACATCCAGCTTTCCAGCAAGTAACTTTCTCCTTGGAAAGAGGCATAAGAGAAAGGGAAAATGGAGGAGAAAGTGAGCAAAAAATACAAGTACAAAATGTTTCAACAGCAAAATGCTGTGCAGGCTATGTTTTGGGAGGAGGAAAGAAATGGAACATTCAAGGCAGGGTGTATTTTTGAAGTAGCTACAGCTGTCATGTTAGGTTTCAGCATTGCCTGTTATCTCAGGAAAAAAGGCTGAGTGGAAGATGTGCTAATATGTTAAGGGTGTTAAGACGGGATGGAAAGTCTCAGTGATGCAGGGTGGTTATATGGTTGAGGCAGATCATACGGCTGTTTCCTTCACCTCCCCCAAAACCAGCAATAAGAATGAGAGAACTGAATATACCAGAATAAATTCCTGTCTTGGCTACTTGGGAGAAACTCCAGAACAGCCCTTCTAGTGTAATCAGGATCAGATTTTGGCCAGAGCTGTGGGGTGCATTAGGAGACTGCTGCAATTCTCCCGACAGACAGAGGGTCGGTTCATTTAATGCCACACCGAGGTGTTCCCCCTTGCTTAGCATGGGTATAAACCCTGCTGTGACTTGGCTCTGTAAGCAGGGGTTCCAACTGTTTACTTTCTCTTTTAAGTGCTTGTGTTATTTTTGAGAATTATTATGTGTTTTCACGATAAAACTACAATTTTTATAAATTCAAATTCAGCTTCCAAAGCATTTTAGCCCAAACCTTCCTCATGAGTTAAATATGTTGATCTAGTCTAATTCAAGAATCTACATTCTTATATCCTTTAAGTTCTCAAAAAAAATAATTTGAAGACACTAACTGAAAACTTTGAGGTTGTTTGAAGCGAGTTTCATTTTGAACAGCTGAACTTTTGCCACTGGCTGTGAGGTGATGTTAGTTTTTCTTTGGCTGGCTAAAGCCAAGGAATGGTTCTTGTCTGGCACATCAACATGGAATTCAAAAAGGGGCATAAGTGAGCAGACAATCTAGCCCCTGAGGAATGTTTTATTACGTGGAATGGATGGGAAAAATACAGATGCAAGTGTACACAAAAAAAGCAGTATAATTGTTTAATATAGTGTGAACAGATGCATTTGTAGCTGAGAGTTAGTGACAAATTCAAATTCGATGCATAAAGGCCATAGAATATGTTAGCAAATGAAAAAAAAAAGAGAGAATCAAAAGAGGATAAATGTTTCAAAGCACAGATTTAAATCTGAATATTTGTGGAAAATCTTTAAACATTTTGGAAAATATAGTTACACATTTGCAGTGGACATGATTTCTTACGAGTAGAAGTTGTTCAGTCTTCCCAACTGCACTAATTCACCAAATATGATTTGTACTTGTAATTTGTAGTATATTAATGGATTTTAAGTGGTTCCAGCAATTCCATTAAATGTGGATGGAACAACTAAGTGAACAGTTTGCCAAAGGTGGAGACACCACAGTTGTGAACCCAGCCAGTGGTTTATGTCAAACACAGTCATTTAAAAAATACAGCGGTGAATTAAAGTAAAAGTGACTTAAAGATTAGGTATTCTACAAAGTGTTGCTCTAAATGAAGACAGGAGTATGAGCAGGAACATCTGGATGGAATAAAGACCAACCTGAGAACTAAAGTAAAATAGCATTGCTTATTTGAACAATTTCTGTGTTAGAAAATAGAAGTTAATACGAAGAACAAGAATCTCTGGGAGTTTTTGGAAGAGGGACAAAAAGTTGACAAATTATGCAAAGTTTTCAGCAGCTTTACTGTCCATCTTAAGTTAGATAGTTTTTTAGCATTTGCTTATGATGTGCCCAGTGCCTGACCACACTGTCTGCTTTGGGCATCTTGGAGGTGTAAAGTCCACAGAAGGAGTCCTAAAGCCAGCTGACAAGGGAGCAGAGGTGGCACACCACTTAATTGCAAATGGATTGCAAGATAATCCCTCCTGTGTAACTCCTCTGGCTTCACCTGAGGCCATGTGAGGACTGAACATATGTGTGTGCTTTCGCCTGTGAGAAAACACACATAACAGCCAAGTTTAGGTGTTCCTTTTGTTTAGAGTTTTACATATAGAGTGGTTTTAGTCAGTATGGAGGTCCCATATACAAAGACATTTTTACTTTCATAAGAACTGCTGTCTTGCATATAACAATTTTCTTTTTTTGGCCAACTTCTTCCTCATTAACCTACCAGAGAATTATACACACCAGGGTTTATTTAGATGATCTTTCAAGTGTCCTTCCTGTTTATAGAGTGATTAGCCACATGCACCAGACAAAATATGGGGCCAGGGAACAGAGAGGATACCATGCTAACAGGAAGCACCTTCATGTAAATAAGAATGATGCTCCACATCATCCAGTAACTCCATCTTCCTGCAGGATGCTTTGAAATGCTTCTTTGGAAATAGAAGTATTTCTTCTATTAACAGGATTAAGCAAAATACGAGATGGTGACATTTGCATTTACACACACACACACACAAAAAAAAAGGTGAGTTCTGAAGTGGAGTGTAGGGAATTTCTTTGGGTTACTGACAGTGTCATACCTTGGGGAGAGTTGATCATTCCTTTGCCTGATGGACTGAAATAATTTCACCTTGATATTATTTACCTCGACCATATGAATGAACCCTCAACTATGCACAGAGGAGAACAATGTAGGTGATAGAACAGGCTCCTGGGAGCACATTGTTGTGCTTGCTCAGAAATCTTTTATTCCTAGGGTACTTGCTAATTATTAATATCTGTTGTTAATACTGTTTGTGCCATTATTTAAGGATACATATGGACACCAGAGCTGACATATCACCAGCATGAAGTCTTCCCAGATTTCTTTCTGAAAACCAAAGTCTCTACATGTTCAAAAATACTTGTCAAATAAAATAATGAAGACAAATGTATTAGTTTTTACTAGGAATATTTTTTTCCTTTTGGTATTTTTTGAATTTTGTGGTGTTTCCCAGCGCTCATGGATGAAAGGGTTGTTTCTGCATCTAAAAGGGACCTTGGTGGTCCCTCAGCAGGTGACAGTGCCAGTGACCTCCTGTGGGCCCAGGCCTACATATGGTGCACTGACCTCACCCACTCACAAACAAACAACAAAGATGATTGAGAAACTCATTGGTGAACAAAATTAAACACTGCAGGTCAAATGGAAATCAATTACAAGCTGTGCATAAGACTTTGGAAGTCAATACCAGCTCTCACCCGCGAATCAGGATGGAGGCAATCAAATGTTAGGTCAGCTCAGGTCACCCTGTGGCTTTGGTGTCCATTTTTCACTCAATATAGGATAGGGAACTATAAACATCTGAGAAAGTGGATGAAGTTAACAGATGACTTGGACATAGTGATAGATCCTGTGCTGAACACATTGTGCCAGTACAAACAAATAAAATTAAGGAAAAAGCCCCGCTTTTTGTAGTAAGTAGAAATATGGTCACAGCCATCTAAACAAAATCTGTTAATTTTTGAATTTAACTCTGCCTCTGATTTATGTATAAATTCTAATTGGTATCATCTGTCTAATGCAATTAAACAGTTTTCAGCACTGAGCCTGTCTTAACATTTAAATGAACACAGATAATTTTTCCTCAGCAATGGGCCCAATAGGACTGGCATCAATAGACTTGCAAGAAAAACACCTAAATGAAATAGACCTCCAAAGCCCACTCTATACCTATACAGCACAGTGCTTTGAAATGACCTATAGACTAACCTAAGATGTTATTTTATGCCAATAATTTTTGAAAATACTTGTGATAGCTCCAGTGCTTCAATTTAAAGTGCAAGTCATGACTCCTTGTAACACTTATGTTACACATCTATAACATGTACAAAAGCATCCTGAATGAAGAAAATAATTTTTAATGTATCTAGTAGTTATTGCAGACTTCTTGAACTATGACAAGAACCCAACATAAATTAACTTTTTTCTTGACATGGAGTTACTTCCAATCTAAGCTGGTAACCAAAAATGCAGGGTATTCCAGGTTGTGGATCACAATGGTGATGATGGACATGGATGTCTTAAACACAGTCCTTTTGATTTCCAAGGCATTCACAAAAGTCCTGCAGACACACATGGGATGAAACAGCCCAAACTTTGTTGACCCAGCACCTGACCCGAAACCCGAGGACTGTCCTATCAATGCTTTTTTGGATCTGAGTGTCTTCAGTCTCTCCTTGTGTTTCTCTTCACATTTCCTGCTACTTCTTGTTCTTGTTTTCCTAAACACCTACCCTCACACAAAACATATCAGGGCCCTATCATGCTTCTCATCCATTCCTGAGCAGATGTAAGATGTGTAACTCCCCTCTGACTGGGGTGGTGATGAATTCCCACAGCTTGAGTGCTCTGGATGTGGCTGTTTGTAACCCAGGGAGGCTGGCTGTCAAACTGGTTGACAGTAGTGAGCATACCCAGATTATAATTCCTTTAGTGTGTGTGTTGCACTGTTAATCATATGTGTGAGCCTTGTTAAGATTTGCATTTTGGGCCAAGGACTTTATTTATTGCTCCTGACACAGAGCTGGGTACTTAAAGCATTTACCCAGCAATGTTAACTTTGCAATGGGGAGCTTGCTGGATTTATGTGTGGTTTGGATATACTGAGGTGGCTGGGAACTTTCCAGCAATATTACAGCAGGTTTATCTCTTTCATGGATCATGGGATTAATGCAGTAAAAAACCATAATTTCAGCCTATGCAAGATGGAAAGCAACCATATTAGTAAATCTGCATATTCATCTCTATGCTGCATTTATTTGAAGAAAGACTTTTCTTTATCATAATTATTTTATGTGTAGAAGCCTATGGTATCTCAAGAAAGTCTTCTCTGGCCAGGAGTCCTGGAGGGAAAAATTAATTTGCGTAAAAATAAAATGGATAACAATGTATGCTTTTAAGATAGGCGTGACCACCAAGGAGGCCCAGGGTCAGAGCATTAAATATTCTCCCTTGGTCCCAGAGGCTTGGCTTCAATGCGCTCTGGGACCTGAATTCTCCAAAGATAGGTGACTACAGCTGCCTGCAAGGAGTCTCAGCTGAGGAGTTTTATAGCTTGCATCTGGCTCACAGCTCGTACCTTAAACGTCCTCCAGGGAGCTTGCAGTCTCATTTTTGTTCCTTAAACACTAGAACAAAATTAAAATGAAAATCTAAAATGCAAACCTTTTTCTCAAACCATGTGAAGGTCAAGGTAATAACCTTTTGTGCAAAAACATCAGGAAAACACATACAGCAAAGCAGATATCATGAATAAAAGTAAGCAGCTATTATAACACCACTAGCAATCTCCTTTTTAAACTGGCTAGCAGTTCGGAAAAGTTGAAAAAGTTCTTTTAAATTACTTCCAACAGCAAAGGATAGGATATTGTACTGGGCACAGTATTCTAGGAGGTAGGTCCCACTACCTTCTACTCACATGCATTTTCCATAAGTCAAAGCAAAGAACTGCTTTCCGTGCTGCCGTTTTTAAAAGTGAACTTTCAAGAGAAAATTCCACCATGACTCTTCCATCACAAGTGGTCTAACAGCAGTGGTGGGAACACGCATGGATTCCAGAGCAAAATGCTAATGGTGCCCTTGGGAACAGGGCTCCTTACTTACCAGCAGATCCCCCATGAAATACATGAAGGGCTGGAGCCTGGGGGCTTCAGCCAGCAGTTCCTATTTGTAAGTAGGCTGTTTGGCAGCAGTGTTCCTACACTTCCCTATGAGCAACACGAGGAGAGATGGTTTTCCCTGCCTCAGGATGAGCCCTGGCATCTACCTACCTCCTTTCACAGGAGATACTGCAGGAGGAAGGACAAGGAAAACTGAGTGGACAGACAGACACGTTTCTGCACCCCATGCATCTGCCTTTCCCTCAGCAGCTGTCTGTCATTGACCGCATCTCTCACATAAGTGACAGAGTAAGAAATGCTTTGTTGCCACAGGCTCTCCCTAGAGCTAGAACCAGTTCTGGGGCTGACAGAGTAGAGAACAGCGGCCTCTCCCCCCACCCACAGGTGAGAAGAAGTTTGATCTGACTGCCTTATTGATGTGGAAGAGCAATGATCATTTCATTACACACAAAAAGCACTGCAACCTGGTCACTCAAAAACCCCAGGTCTTTGTTGCAGCATTTTGTGCTGCGTTTCTGTGTTTTTATGATGCATACATAGACTGCAAATCAAGGCTATTTCTAGGCCATTTACCTGTAAGATTGAGATTTCCTGCTAATTCACTGAGAAGAGTGAAAATCTGCAATGTTTTTATTAAACTTTCATAGTCAGCACACAGCAAAATTAGAAGGTATGTCAGCTTGGGTTTGAATACCTTAAAGAAACCAAAATGCTTAAAAACCAAGCAGTTAAACAAAAGTCAACTTATAAATCTTTTAAAAAGTCCCAGAGACCTTCCAATCTGTCTGCTGACACCTTCTGCCTGTCTCTGACCCTCCTAAATCAAAGCGTTTATCTAAAGTACAAAAGTTGACAGTTTGCGTTTAATAAAAGTTTCTTGTCTTGTCAATCTGCAGAACTCTTGCTCCCACTGGCCGTTTCCTTGATGATGTGTTATAGCAATGCAATAGCCAGCAGGACTTACAGAAATAGATGCAAAAGTGGCCTGATTCATTTTAAATATGTCCATTCTTTAATACAAAATGTAGGTTGGAAGGAGATGCTGTGTACTTCAGCTGGCAGAAATTCTGTTTTGGGGGAACAATTACTGTTCCTGATAACACACATTTTATGGCAAAAGAAAAATAAAAAAAGGACCTGGTTTACTTGCAGGCATTTTCAAGGGCTTTGTAATTAACAATAATTCTGAAACAGTTTCAAGTTTCTGTGTACAGTTTGGCTCATCAGTAAAGCTAAAGATCTATTACACTTGCAAGCATCAAAAAAAAAAATTATGTCAATATGTGCTGCTTTTGTGTCTCTGAAATTTTGCAGACTTAGGCTTCAGTCCTGTGTACTTCCACATGGGGTTTTCCTTTATCCGTATGCTTTAAATTGCAGAATTTGCCTACATTATGTGGAATGTAGATTGGAAGTAAATTATAATTCTGAGAAATAAATATTTCCTTGCTTATGACGCAAGAAGTCCTGTTCATAAGGTGATGTTGATCTTTAGTGCTGAGTACCCCACCAGCCTCACAAAACACTGTTACATTTTAAAGGTACTGAAATTAATTGGTTATACTTAGTTGCCTTTTTGTTTAGAAGAAAGATCTCTTCTGATACTCTGTAGAATACACATCAGGCTGAGGTATTCCTAGTGAATGCTAAACAGTATTCATTTGTTTATAAGCAATTGCTCTTCCCTGGACTAGAAGGGAACTGTGGAGCCTTCCTGGTACCGTGCATGGCTGCATCATCTGAAACAGCCTCTTAAATTTCAGGCTACTTCGGGGCTGTAAACTCTATCTGATAGCTTGGAGAGGAAAGCCAAGTGTGTTCGGACCAGTTTAGGCACCATGCAAGGTCAGCCACGGTGTAGAGAGCATCAGGCTGCTGGCAGCACCTTAGCATCACCAGTAGGTCCTGCTGCCTATGCTTCCCAGGCTGAGCTGTTGCATCAGGAAAGGGAAGAGGTAAAAGGGAAGCAGCTGCTTGTGTCCAGGCCCAGCAATAAGGGAGGATGTGCAGGGTAGCAGAAGAGCAGCAAACCCAGCCTCCTCTTAGCTGCAGATCCCACTGATGCCTCTCTGGAAGGCTGTGACAGGGTGTAAGGGATTGGGTGTGATAGGAGGGGTGCTGGCAAGCCTGCATAGACAGATGTGGTGAGACACAGAAGGTATCACTCCAGACAGGGGTTGAGGAGTTTTGTGTATGGACCACGTGTGTATTTTCCGGGTTCATTTTTACCAAAGTGCTCATTGGCAGCTCCAAAAACGCACACATAAACCTCAGTGTCAGAAGAAGCACTAATATGTGCTCATCTCTGCTTCTCAAAACTTCATGGGTATCTTCTGTCCAGCTCACAGGTACATTGTGAAACTTCATTTCAGTCAGATGTAGGTGGTAATAAAGCTAATACTCTTTTATTGTCCCACACTGTCAGAATAACTTTAAATATATGTATTGGGAAGATCAGCCACTTGTTTTTATTTATAACAAATTGAGTTCGAAAGTCTCCTTTATTACACGAAACATGGTTTAAATACACATTTTCTTTCCTTATTTTATAAACTATATTCTTCAAAACAAATATTCCTTAAGAAAGCACAAAAAGGTAAAATTCAAAATTTTATACGTTTATCTTACTGTTGTTACTTAAAAAATAATTGTTGCTGAAGAGGGGTTCAGGCCTGTAACTTGAGTTTAAGTTCAGAAGATTATGCTGGAGGTGCATGGAAAAGCCTTGAAGTAGCTATTTAAAGAAACTTACAGATTAAAATTGAAGTAAATATTGTACTGGAAAACTAAGTATGAAGATTGTGGCATGAGGCTTAGGAGAACGCAGCTGAGCTTCTGTTGACAGAAGTGGAAGGCAGCTTACCTTGTGCTCGTCTCCCCAAGGATGCTTGTGGGAGGCCCAGCTCATGAATCTCACTGTTGGACAGTGCTGAATCCTGACCTATGTAGGGTTATAATGAGAGGGATTCTTTTGACAGCTTGGAAACTCATGACCCTTGGTTTGCAAAAGGCATTTTTAAATAGCAGTGTTTTGGGCTCCAAAGAAAATCCGTGCTTCAGCAGAGTAAAACATTTCTTTGGTTCATTTTTCTCTTAAGAAACTCCATTCCAAGTCAGCAATCTCATCTTCTGGTCCTGGTTACGGCATCAAGCAAGGGAGTTGGGCTTTTACGGTCAGGCTGTGCTAACACAGACACCCCCACGCACCCTCTTTTGTTATAGGGCAAGTGAGGGTCACCCAAATTTTTAGCAGGGGAAGTTCACCATTTTAGTCCTGGCACTGACTGTGTTTTAAATAGATGGAGCCCAGCAGAATTGTGATCTAGTTGCCTGCTGTGTTAATAGTTCATTAGCTGTATTTGTGGTATCTGTATTAGGTGTATTTGTGGTGATCAGAGCTTGGGCTTTTGTGGCACCTCGTCTGCCATGCAGAGCAGAGCGGTGGGGTGGTTTCCTTGTAAGGAATCTGCCTCTGGAGAATAGCCCAGGTTGTGAAGATCCAGCTCTGTGTCCACCTGGGTTAGCAACTGTCAGGTTTTAAAGTAATTAGAGAAGTCAGGTTGTGAGATACTGCATTTCATTTGGGAGTCCTAAAACCAGCACAGCTGGTGAAGCTGGGGGACGCCTGGGGGATGGTGTGAAGCCCCTCTTGGCCATACCACAGAGCCCCTTCCAAGAGGAGGGATGTGATGTGCCTGAACTTCCTGCAGGCACTCACTGCCATCACTGCTCTGCAGAGGTTTTTTGAGTGTGGCTTCAAAACCCTGCTGCCTGGACTGAACATGTAAGCCACAGCGCACAGCCCTAAAGCTTAGGCTCAGCCTCCAGAGGGAAAGCGTGGGGGTTTCCCCTGGCCACAGAAAGCTGTGTTAGCAGTCTCTGTGCCAGGCTGTGGTGTGGAGGGAGTGTGTGAAAGTGGCCAGTGCTATCTGGCTCACATGCCCTAGGGACCACATTTTAGAAATATAACTTATTGTATGAAAAAATGTATTCGTGTAGTCTAGAGTAGCCCTGAACTCTCTGATTTAGGGCTACTTTGAATAACTACTGGGAATCACAGACTGCCCTCAGGACTCTCTAAAGCAGGGAGGCAGCAATCAGCTCTGTTGTATCATTATTTTTATGCTGCTTTTACACTGGGACATGCCTAATGAGGCAGTTCCCATTGCAAAAGCTACTCTGTCAGAAGGTCAGATTTCTGTTTGCAATTCACCCATGATGGCTGAACAATTCAGCTGCAGAGCACAGGTCTAACTGACTTGGATTTTAGTTGTATTTCTAAACCACAATAACATGCTATTTTGATATATGCATATATATGTGTGTAAATACATAAGACATACAATGTATTATATATAATAACATGCATTTTATATACATGTAATGCTTATTTATACGTGTAAAATATGTTATTTGCACTGACAATCTTACTGAAGAGTCGTGCTGGCAAGACAGTGGCCTGACATGGATTTTAAAATCAGATCAATTTTTAATAATAGACACATTGTTGTTATTCATGGTACTAGTCTCTGCAGTATGTACTAGAGCCACACTGCTCTGGTTGTCTGCTAGATCACTGACCCTATTGTTTCTCTTGCACCTCTACATTAAGTTTTTATGCAGTACTCAGCTCCAAAACAAAAGTTTTAACAGTACACTGAGCCTTCTATTCTTTCCACTTACTACTGTAACTCCTTCTGCAACACACTTTATTCAATTCATTATAACTCTTTCTCCATTAATTGACCGTTTACAATTCACTGGAACCATAACAGTGACCTGTGCACTACAACGAGAGTAATGGAGTGTCCCCCTGACACAGAGCCAGCCCACCTTGAAAGCCCTGACATTAACTCCACCCCACCGGATTAGTGGAGATGTGGTTTATATTAGTGACCTGAGGGAGGTTCATGCCCTCTGGGAGAAGGCTGTTCCCTGGAATGGCAGTGTGATTAATGGTTTATTTACAGCAGTGACATCAAGGCTGTCAGGACTCTTCATCAGTCTTTGATGTAAAACACACTAAGAGGCCCTAGGTCATTCTTATCTGCTCAGAGAAGAGAAATCAGAAATGAGGAGTGGTTCAGTGTGGCCACAATTCTGGTATGATTATTTTCCACGATGGCAAGAGCAGAAGAAAATTACAAGGTCACATCTACTTCTCTGGCCCTACTGGTGAGAAAGTGTGACCACAAAGAGACCATGACTTCTGTGTTTCGGCTGGGGGAGGACAGTGAGACAGCACTAGTGACAGGCAACGTGTTGAGAACATGCAAATACCTACATCAAATCCACAGGGCATTGTGAAGGGGAAGTGCTTCAGTCCAGTACAAATCAAACAGGACAGGTTTTTCATGTCCTGGGTGAAGCTGAGCTTAGGACAGGAAATTTTAGGGGTAACTGTGTAGTCCCCAGCACTATCAAGTATAGTCATTTCCAATTTTTAATGTTTCATACTTTAATACTATTTTAGAAAAGGCTTCCATTCTTGAAAACTTCCTGTGTTCTTGCTGAGTTGGCTAAGCGTGGTCTGATTTTCCCCAGCTCTGTGTACTGGTAAATCCCACGCAGCTCGTGGGCCGGCTGATCAGTGAGATAATGTTGAGGCAGTGTCAGCCCTTTCTCTCAGCCCCCTGATGGGAAAGGGTTTGCTGACACTCAGCACGTTTGCAGGGGCAGCCAGCTCCTCCCCTGCCTGATCCAGCTCCTGTGGTGCCGGACCCTTCCAGGAGAGCTCTTGAGTTGGGGGTGTTGCACAGTACCGTGGCCGTGGTGCTTTGGTTCTGCACTGCCTTCCCAGGGGACTGACTTACAAATGACTAAGATGCCTGAGAAGTTCTCTTGGGCCTACTTGAAATAATAACTGAATGAAAACCAGTTACTGAATCTGAGCCAGATAAGACTGAAAGTAACGTTGGGGAGGGAAGAAAACTATGTTGGAAAGGCTCAGCTTCCCCAGAGTTTCTGTCTGTTAAGAGGCTTGGCACTTGCGCTATCGGCATGTTCCAACCCACTTGGCTTGGTGTGGGCTCCTCACTATTTCCCAGTGCCAGAGCAGCACAGCCCCACGATAGCTTTTCCGCATCCTATAGCCTGGCAGGCTGCACTCTTTCTTACTGGGTTAAGATCTACACATCTCAATCTGTGACTTGCAGGAATGTGCATCGGATATCCCTGTGAACCAAACCATTGATCTTAACAGAGCCTTGGCTTGTTCAAAACCCTGTTAACAGGCTTGCTTGGCAGAGCACATTTTGTGGGGCCTGCTCCCTTCTTGGCTTCTTGTAGAGTACTGTATGGAAATTAGTGTATGCAGTGAGGACCACCCAAAGAAAATGATTTCCATTAGACTTAATGAGTACTTAAACACAGGAGTGTAGCATGTATGTGCAACAGGACGCACAGATTTCTCAACACCAGGTGTTACTTAGGGGAAGCAAAAAGCCCCAGGATGTAGTAGGAACAAACCACCCAAATAAAGCAATCAAGAAAAAAGTACAGAAGCAAATTAAAATTTGTACACAATGAAAACAGTGCTAAACAAAGCTGCACTTCCCTGCCCCAACCCTAATCCTCAAAGAAGTCTTTAGACATTGCACTAGATGGCTTCTAGCCCACTGTAGTATTTTCATGGCAAGTATTTTCATTTAATTATACAGTTCTGTGTACAGAACCTAGAGCAGAAAGACTGGAAAACACAGAAGAAACAAAATACACAGAAAACAAATCTTTTTCTATGACTTTCCATGTTTCTCTTTCCCCCCATTTCATGGACGATTGGAGGTAACAGAAGTTTATGTGGCTGATGAGTCACAACCAACAATCATTATAGTCAATACACATTATACATTTATTTTAGTATTTTCCAGCTCTAAGAGAAAGTTGCATAATTTTCTCGTTTTCTAAAACTTTCCCAGACCACTCCCTTTGTAAAATTTGTGAAAGGGCTTTTAGCTATTTTGTGGTCAAGGCTCTGTCCCCTGTTCAGCCTGCTTGTCCCAAAATGCACTTCAGTAAACTCAGAACAAAGATGGGCTACCCTCAGAAGACCCCACTCCCTTTCTTTTCTCCTTCCTAAATTTCTTATGGGAACTCAAAAGCCCAATTTATTAAATGCTGCAGGATTTGTTGGTGATGAGCAGCTGCAGCATAGAAATCAGCAAGGGAAACCTGGATTTTCTGGCACCCATCTTGGGAAACACCCAGACCTCCATCCTGTTTCTCTCCCACAGCTCCTGTCTCGCTATTTGCAACCTGAGGCTCATCCCTTGCCATGCACATCTCTTTCTTCCCTCTGTGGCATCCAGAGAGAGTGCTCTGCTTCTCTGCTGCCTGCCTGCCTGCCTGCTGGAGGAGACGTGCCCAGCCTGAGATGCTCGGGGCTGTCACCTACAGTGCCTCAGTCAAAGTGTGTGAGCTGGGCGAGAAGCCAGCAAGAGTTAGGGACCGCTCAGAGCCCAGCTGCCCAGCTATTAGATGGGAAGCTCTGTCCCTGGGGTGCAGAGGCAGGGCACCTGGAGCTGCTCTGGGCTGCTGCTGGTCAGATCAGGCTAAGAAGCTCGCTGCTTTTGTCAGACTCCTTCCTACCTCCAGTGTCCCGGTGGACAGCAGGGACTGTTCTCCCCTTACAGGGAGATGCAGGGGACGTACGTGAATGTTTTAGGACACCAGCAATCCAAGGGTTAAAATGCAGCTCTGCTACAAGCTCTGTTTTTGGTACAGCTCAATCATTAGCCGCTGAATCATATCTGCTTCCCGGATCCCCTCCTCTAGGGGAAGGCAGCCCTGCCAGCTCCCTGCATGACTCGCAGGAGGACCTGCCGGCTTGCTGGTCCTGCTTCCCACCCAGGAGCCAGCTCCCCACCCACACTGCCTACAGAAGGAGGTGCAGAGTCTTAATCCAGCAGTCAGTGCAAAGCAGGAACAAGGGACAGTAGGCCCTTTTTCCCATTGGCATAATTTAATGAGATGGGTCACAGATTGTTTCTAAACCCTAATTTCTACGTCAGAAGTCACAGTTGGAGCAAGCTGCTTTACCTTCACTCCCCCTAAACAGCGTGTCAAATTTCAACTGTCTGCTGTATCCAGAGTCTAACATTGCTTCTCGAGTCTGACATAACCTGCTTTACATCGCACGGAGTTCTTGGTGTGGGATATATTGCAGGGTCTGACAGTCCTTACGTTGTATGTAACAGTTCTTCAGCTGCCAGATTTTTCCAGTTTAACATGCAGCAGATGTGCTCGCAGTCTTTTCGGAACTGTTTTAAAAAACAGCTACAGTCAATCTATTTTCAAAGCTGGCTGGCTAACTAATGTGTCCTTGCTAAAGGATGAATGTTTTCGTAACTACTGCCGGAATGTCTCGTCATTTTTTCAGTGCTTTGTCTATGAAACATTGAATTAATGACTATTAAAAATTACTGCCAGATTAATTGGTTGATATGATATGTTCTTTAAAAGTTTCAGCATCCAGCTGGAAAGTTAATGGCTCATAGTCAAGCTCTGACAAAATGCACTGATGCATTTTTTCAAGAAGGTATTACAACTTTTGAATTCTGTAGATGTTTCAATTATCAAATGCCTGTGGGTTTTGGATGAGGTGTCTGAAACATAGCTAAACTAAATGGGTATATAACACTGACAAACCAAAAATCGGAGCAACCACAGTATTCCAGGCACAATATCCCTTAAGAGTTACAAGAAATCTCTCTTGAAGAGTGCGAGTGTGAAATGGGTAGAATGCTGCTACATCAGAGTTAAAGACAAAAATCCTTTTGACTTAATTGGGAACAGTATCAAAGCCAAGCAATAACATCTGATAACGAAGCAAATAGGAACCTTCTTGCACTGTGAGAAACAAGAAATGATCCTGTGTTGTTGTACATGAAGTTTTGTTTACAAGGATTGAGTGTGAGGTGTGCAGTCTTCTTCCCAGCTCACAGGAATTAATCCTGGAGTTTTTACGATACTTTGGAGGTATTTGTTCTCCTGTCAAAGTAGAAACACAACAATGTTAGCCAATGTAGTGTCTTTTTCTTACACACCGGAGTGCAGAGGTCATTCTCTGCAAGGATGGACTGTACTGTAGTCAGGATACAGGAGTGGGTCTCAGGTATGAGGTGACAATGATCCTCTCCGTTGGTTTGCTGGGACATTGTTGCCAGTTCTCGAGCTGGACTGAGAGGTGTGAGTTAGCTTTTTCTGCTGCTCAGTGTGGTATTGGGGGTTGTTGTGCGATGCCTTCACGGGTGTGTTGTGTGCCTCTTGCAATACCCAGCCACAGCAACTTGTCTTACTCAGCCCAGAGAGACAGGACCATCGACTGTGCTGGGCATCACATGAACAGGGGAGGCAAGAGTTGCTTGTTCTGTCTTAGACAAGTCTGTTATGATCAAATTGGTGGAGGAATTCTTACAACTTGAGTAGGATCTGGGACATTTATGGGAAGCCCGAGTTCATTACGACAAAGATCTTGCTCAGCTAGTCTCCCAACCTAGAAGCACCCAAATGACCTAGGCCTTCCTTTTCTCTCGGTTCTCCAGGCACTTAGAGCTACCGTACTTTCCCAGTAGTGCCCATGCCTTTGGCTGAACTTAGATCCAGGACTAAAAGTTCCTCTGCTGACATCCCCTGGGATACCAAGCATGCTGAGGCTCACAATGTGCATCTAACAGCTGTGGGCATGACAACCCTTTGCAAATTACTGGAAGCTGCTTCCCTCTTTTAAAGGATGGCAGGAGACAAAGAAGCAAAAGCCTGCCACTTTCTGTTCTGCTCTGCCTCTAGCTAGGACACCTGGATCTGGCTCTCTCCTCAGTTTGAACGCACTCAAATCCTCTGGTCTTGTCAGCTGAGCAGAGTCCTACCCTCAATCTGCCATACTGAGAAACCCGACCCCTGTCTCACTTTTCAGCAGGTACCCACCTTGTCATGCCGATGCACGAGCACCAAAGTGATCAAGACTCTGACGAGAGCCTGTGCATGGGATGGAGTTTGTGGTGGTGCAGCAGGCATGTTCTGGGCAGCATGGAGCACAGCCTGACGAGGAAGCTAACTGTCCTACACACAATCTCTGCTCTGGAGGCATGGGACTAGAAGTCACAAGTGCCCAACAATCACTTTCAGGATAATGAATTCACAGTCTTGCCCTCTATCTTCTCATGCTTTTGCTTTTGTCTGTTTGCGTCACAGAATTTAATTTAAAATCAAGTTTACAAGCATAAATGGGGATGTTACTCAAGGGAACCCTGCAAAGAGACCTGGAACAGTTGGATAGATGGGCAGAGTCCAATAAGATGAAGTTTAACAAGTCCAAGTGCCAAGTCCTGCATTTTGGCCACAATAAACCCCTGCAATGTTATAGGCTGGGGACAGAGTGGCTGGACACTGCCCAGGCAGAAAGAGACCTGGAGGGGCTGGTCCACAGCCTACTGAAAATGAGCCAGTGAGTGCCCTGGTGTCCAAGAAGGCCAACAGCAGCCTGACCTGTATCAGGAGCAGTGTGGCCAGCAGGACCAGGGAAGTGATTCTTCCCCTGTACTTGACACTGGTGAGGCCACACCTTGAGTGCTGTGTCCAGTTCTGGGCTCCTCAGCTCAAGAAGGACGTTGAGATGCTTGAACACATCCAGAGGAGGGCAACAAGGCTGGTGAAGGGCTTGGAACACAAGCCCTATGAGGAACAACTGAGGGAGCTGGTGTTGTTTAGCTTGCAGAAAAGAAGACTCAGAGGTAACTTTATCACTCTCTACAACTACCTGAAAGGTGGCTGTAGTCAGGTGGAGGTCGGTCTCTTTCTCCAGGCAGCAACTGACAGAACAAGAGGACACAGTCTTAAGCTGCGCCAAGGGAAATTTAGATTGGATGTTAGGAAAAAGTTTTTTTACTAAAAGAGTGCTAAAGTACTGGAATTGTCTGCCTGGGGAGGTGGAGTCACCAGCCCTGGATGTGTTTAAAAAAAGATTGGATGTGGCACTCAGTGACATGGTTTAGTTGGGTTGGACTTGGTGATCTTGAAGGTCTCTTCCAACCTGGTGATTCTGTGATTCTGTGAACTGGGCTTTAATGGCAGTGGGAGAAGGGTGAAGTACAGCTGAAGGAACAATGTCTGAGCATAACACATTTACAAGCCCTGAGTCAGCACAGGCGCTCCACTGTAATCAAGAACATTGCCTGTTTACTCCAGTGTGATTAATATCAGTCATCTGCTCTTTGTTAAATGGTTAGATCCTTGATAATAGCAAATTTCCTGGAGCTATGTTTGGAAATCCCGTCCATCTCTCAAGAATTTACCTGCTGGCCCTTCACCTTGTGTGGCAGTAGCAATGGCTTTGGCACCAGGGTGGCCAGCAACAAGGCTAGTCCGGCTGGAGGTGCTGGACACTCAGGAAATCCCAGAGGTGAATCAGAACTGAAAAAATTAATTGCTTTTTAATTTAGCTCAGATCTATGTGCCACGTCTGAAATAAAGTAATCCCTGAGATATTAACAGTGTTCCTGCTTATGCTAAACTTTAAAAGGACCCTCTTAGCTTTATGCAGATTACGCCTCGGTCTTTGACATGGAAACAATTACTACTTGAATGTGGTCTCCTTTTCACTGTCATCCTGAATTTTCCTTGCCTCTTAGCAAACTAATGCATGTCGAAAAGATTAATGGATTAAACACGGCCAGAGCTAAGCCTATTACACTAAAGCCCCTGAAAATCAATCCATAGCTTGTAAAGGAAGAGATCACCTGAAATACAGGCCTCTGGGAATATCTACAGGATGCCATGGCCATCCCTACACCATGGCTGCTGTTGTAGGCACAACTAGACTAGACATGCCAGCTCCAAGTGTCACACAGGCCAAAGCTGATGACTGGGGCCCAGGGCGAGCTTCTTGCTATCTCATCACCACCCAAGCCATACCCTACATAGCTAGTTTTTAGCATTGGGAAAGATTTTTCTCTCAGATGAATTTACTGGACTGTGTTTCCCTTGACTTCCCAGAGGTTTCTTTTGCAATTCGTGGTCTGGGCTCAGACCCCAAAGCGACTGCTCCACAGAATCTTGCTGGTGTCATCTTCCACTCAGCCTGCCCTGTGGAGCCTCATGCTTCCCTGCAGCTCCATGATGTCTCTCAGCTTTTTCTCAAGAGGTTTTGAAGGATGTTTCACAAACAATTGGCCTAGAATGCTGAAAAAAATACCCGTCTTGTTTATCTATGCTCCAAATTATTTACCACAACTGGTCACTTTAAAACATAGTTTACACAGTGTTTGAACAGTTTATTTCATAATTTAAGGGTTATCTTTAGAGACTTTTAAACATTCTGTAACCTTTTATTTTTTTAATAGGTAATTATTCATATATAAAAATGGAAATGGAGAAAGGGACAAGAGAGTGGGATCCTTACACCACACTCTTTAGAAAAGAGGAGGGAGTCACTCTTTCAGCTCTAGAGCTGACATTGCCTTTCTGCTCCAAGATCCAAAGCAAACACTGTGCCTTAGGAAACCCACACCAGGGATTTACGTCCACTGGGAGTGGCACGAATGGAAGACAATAGAGTTCGGATGCTTTTCAAGCCAACTTTGCATGTGTTACTGCTGAAGGCAAAGAGATTGCCTACACAGTTGGCTACTGCTCCACTTTGCAGCTATGGCCAGATAGCAGAGGCTCCATGTCTCTCCTTTCATGCCACCTGTCAAACTTACAGTGGAAGACGAGCCTTATAAAGAGCCATATAAACTTCTCCACGGTGTGGCAAGTCAGCAGCACTTATCCCAATACATCAAGGTTTTCACAAGTCAAATTCTGAATTTGACCTCAAGCCTGCAAGAGCTTCCCATATCTAAATTGCAAGGGTTTAAGAGAGTTTATCTTACAACTGGGGAGTATAACACTGAAGCCAGCTAAAGGCAGTGTGAGCAAACACCTCAGAGCTCCCAGGGCATGGTGTTCAGCCCGCTCCCGAATCACCTGGTTGTGTTGCAGTTATCCCACTTCATTTGACTGCAAACTACAGCCATTGATCTCCTGCACCAAATTAGCTCCATACTGGTTTGTAGGTCTTTTGATACTGAAAAATCAGATGAACAAATGAGCTGCAAATAGATACAGACTAAGACAAAATCTTTTCAGGAAAATCACTAAGATGTCAAACACAAAAGAACCCCACAAGCAGGCCAAGCAAAAGGAAGTGAGAATCACTGATCCTAGTGTGAAATACAAAGTCTTTGGGAAAGTACAGAAGGTCTTGAGACAACCAACAGTTAACTAAGGTGACAAATTATTTTGACTGTCTCTGCAGTTATGCTTTCAGATGTAGGGGAGCTTGATTTTTAGACATGTTTATCCATTCTTTTCAGAAAAACTATTTTTCTCGAAGTGATGTCAGGTGGTAAAACTCTCACACTGAGAAATGTAAAATATTTCCAGTGTAGAATCTGCAAGTAAATAACATTAGAAATTACAGTCATAAAAAATAATGAAACAACCTTGTTCTTTAGGACAGTGTTTACATTGCGCAGATTTGACTGATGAACTAGAATCTGATTGATGGTCGAAAAATGCTCACCATATGTCCCTTCTCTGTATTCCAGGAGACCAGATAAACATACAATGCTTTCTTGAGAAGAAAGAATATTTTGTAAGAGCTATATACAAAAATCACAGTATTTTGTGAAAAAGAGATATTTTATCTCCATAGATATTCTTATCTTCAAAACAAGGTATCAGTCCATTTAGTTAGGAACATATAGTACAGTTTGTTTGTTCCTTTTCTTAAGGAAAACAAGGCTCTCTTCTTGCCTGAGAAAGTTTTTCTGTCTTCCTTTTTCCTTAATCTTTTCAGGATGAGCCTCGTGACGTAAATAATATTGACAATTTGAAGTCACTCTAAAAAACAACAACAAAAGTGTTTTGTCTTACTGCAATAGCAGTGTAAAAGTTTAGACACTGGCAGGAGCATCCTGAGGGGTGTAAGGTCACTTGTTAGGTTTTTTAAATCCATTCTCTCTTCATTTCAAATGACCACTGGAATGTCACGAGCATTTGGAAATTGCTGCTTTTGCCTTGAAGGTATGTTGAATTTTTGCTGTGGAGAATGACCATAATGCTTTAAATTCTAACTGACCATCAACATTTCCAGATGTGCAAGGAGGGCTGATCTCTTTCTCAAAGCTCCTTTTCAACACACAGCCAGCCAGCAACACAGTTCAGAACATATGGAAAAGGCACCAAGCGTCTGACCTTCTGCTGGAAGAGACCTTTACTTGAGATTTGTCCAGTGTGTATCTTACATAGAAACTAGTGCTAAGTATACAAAGCAAAACCACATTTTTGGCTTTAGTGAAACAAATTGCAGCTCCTGACACTCCAAAAGAATGCAGGCTACAGAAAAAGGAAGAAAAAAAAAAGAATGCATCTAGAGGAAAAGAAATCCAACATGCTTAAATCCAAACCCTCCCAAATGTTGTGTTTAAATTAAAATATTAAGGGAGTCATTTACTTTGATCGACACAGTATTTGTTTCTGCTAAAAAGGTCCTGTGCAACTCCCTTTCTGCATGCACATCTACAGTAACAGTGATTTTAATGATTTTAAATTACTCTTGATTCTTTAATAGAACATTAAAGGGAATAATATTATTAATTTTTGAGAATAGAAAATCCTCATACAAATTAAATTACACATGCAGGGTGGTACATATTATATGTATTTTTTCTATTACATGCGTACGTGTAATGCAACCTCTAATACCATAATTCCTTCTTCAAAACAAGAGTCTTTTGTTCTTTGTCTCTTTCCTCCTCTCCATGTAGCAAAGCAAAATACCTTTAAATGAGTGAAATTCCAAGAGCAACAAGCAAACAAAAACCTAAAGCTTGATTTAATGTTGTAATACCATGGCAGTAAATGCGGACTCAGGAAATGTCCTATCCCAAATGCATAGCTAATAACAGAGACTTAAGGCACTGTTATAAAATATAAACTATTCACCAATTCTTCACTGGGCTGTACTCCAGGGAAACTTCTTTGCAGAATTCTAGGGTTGACAGAAATGTAAATAGAATAAATGTCTATATTGGAAGAAGGTTTTGCTTTTCCAGAAATTATCTCAGAGAATTTATAAACCTAAGAGTGGATAACACTTTATTTTGCCAAACCCCAGGTATGATAAATATATCCTCTCAGAAGTGCATTTTGTTTTTGTTTTAAAGCAGCAACAACAGATTTGTTAATTGTATGAATTACAACTTATGAACAATGCGGGACACTGAGCTAGTGGAGTCGCTTTGAGGTTTCCCTGCAGAGTATGATGCCTATGTCAGTCCAAGTATTGTTTGATTCTCTAGTGTCTGACATGCCATTTCACTTCATTTTGTGGCAGAATTTGGCCTCAAAGCTCAGGAAGTAAAAGGTGGTTACACAGCTTTTTGCAGTTATCACTCTTGCTGCCAGTAAATGCTGTGGATCCTGCCATACATTCAGCCTTTTAGAAACATTTGGAACAAATGTTTTAAACTATAAGAAGTTATTTTTACATTGGAGAAAAGAGTGCAAAAAGAACCTTTCGTGTTAGTTTAATTGGGTCAAATTTCAGGACCAACCATTTGGCAACAATGTAACTTTCTTCTTGTTGATAAATGCCCCCTTGGCATTAGACCACATTGAAATATATTCTGCCTTTCTACCACAGATATTACACTTATATTTTTTTTATTGTTTTGACAAAGTTATTATATGATGGATGAAAACATGAAATAATTCAAACACAATGATTGAAAGAGGGCTCATCCAAAATACTAACTGCATTTCCACTTTATTGGTTGAGCCATTCCAAATTCCTTCACATCTTACAAAACTCTCCTAGGTATTTTCATTCTTTGACTGATCTACAGAGGAACCTCTTTGCAGAAGCCCTCCCTTTATCTTTAAGTCACTAACTCAGGGAAGAGTTGATGTCCTCCTTTGTCTTGTCCAGGTTCAGTATGGGGTTTGTCCTCAAAGAAGGGTTCCTTGTACAAGACATGGCAAACAATTAATAATAGCTGTATCCTGAGGGTACTTGGTGAGGGGTGACACAGGCAAATGCAGCTGTAGCCACAGGGTATGTGAGAGAAGCACTCATGCATGAAGAGCAGACAAGAAAGTGAGAAAGGGGACAGAAAAAATCCAGAGAGCCTTAAGCTGTCAGGGCTGGGTTGGTATAGATTTAAAAGGTCCAAAAGTGAGACGTAGAAATTCTGGGTGGTTATATAGGCTGGTGAGTCCAGTCACAGTTATAGGGAAGGGACAGAAAAAGATTTGTTCCAGGCAGTTTTTAGCTGTACAATAAAACTTCACAAATTGTTTCAGGAAAAGGTGTTGCTCAGGAGCGTTTGTAGATGAGTCTCCAGGGAGATGTCAGGATATAATGCCGGGTCTTCATACAAATACATCTCATGCTGCAAAAATCTGTGTGAAATTGATCCTTTAGTCACACTTCGTTGGACTCTTAGATAACTTCTCTTCACACTTGAAAAATGAAGAGGATGTAAAAATAGCAATATGCCATGGAAATCATTAGGGATTGCTTATGTGTGTCCAAGAGTAGATATATGGCCTCTGGAACCATTTTGTATCTGCTGAAGTCATTAGATTGCTGGATGATTAGCTTGGGGATGAAGGGGTTCAGGTCCTTGGCCACAATGCCAGCATTGGATAGTGAATAGCCCCATCCGTTCCAACAGGCTTTCCAGCAAGTATGTTCTGTTTAAAAAGGTTGTGCCTCTGGAATGAGATCTGCTTGGTATCGGTACACATGGGCATTGACATGTTCCTTGTCAATATTTTTAGGAAGTAAGCTCCTTGCTAGCTAGTGCAACAGCCTGATGTTGGAAGGAAGCCCATAATGGAAAAAAGCCCATGGGTTTACACAGAAACAAGCTGATATGTGAATGAGAATTTATATCTGTCTTGGCAGGGCACACTATTATTGAAATGTCCTGTCTTTCCCACCAGTGCAGGGTGGTTTATGCCTAGCAATAAGAGCATAGTTGCAGACTGGGAGGGTTAGAAGTGATTTCTTTTGGACCCAACAGACCCCAGAGATTTTTACTACTATTACTACCATTATGTGTGCGCAGAAAATTCTCCAGGGGAACAAGCAAGGTCTGTGGTTGTACCATAGCATAAAATGCTCACATGGTGTCCTGCCTTGATTCATCCTGACAAACAATTTATGTCTTCCGACTTGCTGGCATAGGACTGGTGCATGGATAGAGGTCCCAGGTCAATGGGATGGGGTTTGGTATCTCAAATCAGGGGGTCCTTTCTTTTTTCTCCTTCTCTCGTGAGTCTGGGTTAGAAGAGAAGTTGCTGTGCATCAGGCCAGTGAAGGGAGGAGAAACCATTCATTGCCATTTCCTCACACTCAGCTTTGATCAGATGTTATAATATTTTTAGTAAAAGAAATCCTTACTAGCTCCAAGAGTAATCAATTAGTTCAATATATATTTTGACTTAAAGGTTTCAAAGTGCACTTATCTTACATAAAGCTCTGATCTTGTTTTTCTGAACATGCTAAACTGCTTCCTCTAGTCATATCCCAAATCTCCCACAACCTTCTTCTCCTTCAGCCCAGTGGTCAAGTGTCTCAGAGGGGCAGCTGATGTGGCTTCCTGCTCCTTCTCCCCCAGCTGTGTCCCTGGGATGGTAGACAGCCATCACCTCTGGCATGGTGTTCATATTTGGAGAGGGAAAGAATGGAAGTTGCCTTTTCTTGTAAAACGTTTTGAGTTCTCTGACATTTCTCTGTAAAAGAAACAGCCTCCAAGCTGATTTGGACTCTACAAAAGCAGGTGTCTGATAATCCCAATGTTTGCAAAATTTTTCTCATTTCCACGTCAAGCAGCAAAGCTTATTTTGACTGCGTTTGCTAGGACATTGTGACAGGAGAGTCTCTGCCCTTTAATTCAGTGATGAGACCATCACAAAGATTGCACGTTCATTCTGATTACTCTTTTTGCTTTGTACTTCCCCAATTTTCTAGTTTTTATTTTTGGAAAAGATTAAATCAATGGTGCCTGTCTGAAAGAGGGATTGGAGACTGTAGTTTACTGGGTCAGAGCCTAAGCAAGCAGGGAGAGAGAAGGACCATCTTTTGACCTGAGCACAAACCCTGAGGTTCCCAGGGGAAACGGCAGCAGTGCTTCCTGAAGTGGGTTTTGAGAAGGGGTTCAGGATGCATATTTTAATGGTCAGTTGCACCAACATATTTTCCAGCACAGCTCGATCTCCACGTCACAGAACTCCTAGGGGGAGGCAATGGATGTAGTGAATTCTATCAGCTGAGTTGGATAGTACATTAATTTCTTCCCCTGCAAATGCAGAAAGAAGTTCCTTGGTATTCTGCTGGCCCTTCTCATTGTGAAGGGTGTTATGGTAGTTAATACTAGTGAAGAATTTTCCATTTTGTTATCTAAAAAATAATTGGTTTTAGGATTTAATAATATGTACAAATAATTTTGTTGAGTGCTGTGTAGGTACTCAATGGTAGGATTATAAATTGAGCTTTATGTAATTCATATCTAGGAACATAAACATTAACTTAGAAGCTTAACATTCATGACCAGTGTTTGAAAATAATGCTCCTGTAATTTCATGAGTGGTGATCTCTGGAACACTTCAAGAGCACACGTTTTACATCCCTAAAATGTCAATGTGCACTTTTTGTGCAATCAGAAGATGTGTTATCCATCATGCAAACAGGGATTTCCACAGTTGCTTAGAAAATAGGCCATTATGTCTCTACATCATGCGACTTTTAAAGAGGTTTTCATGTCTAAATGTGGTACAAGTCCTCCTTCCATCTTAGTATTCAAAAGGGCTGGAAATTCACAGGTAACACACAACATATACTTGGCAAAGTGCAAGTTTCTGCCATTGTCTTAAACCTTCATGTAGCATGTGCTTCATTCCCTGAATCCTAGGCTTTCAGACTATAAAAAGATTTTTCTAAATAAAAGGGTAAGAAAGATGGTTTTCAAAGTTGAGGTGTGCTTTGGTTCAGTGCTCTTTCAGGCATGGCAGTCCGTCACGTAGGGACAATATGGATCTATGCAGGTTTGCCTTTCCCCAAAGTCAACAATGTAATGACTTTTCTCCCTACCAAAAATACATTAAACCACCTATTTTACGTACGGGGTTTCTTTGTGGAAGCCACACGTTTCAGAAAAAATCTTTTGGTGCTGCTACACCAGGGTCTGACAGTCCCATGTCAGCACACATTTCACATGAGAATATCTTTAATTTACTATGGGAAAAGTGTCTTCAAGGTTACGTACCTAAAATTTTTAGCTGTTGCTGCTATTAGGGAAACTAAGGCAGAAAAGCATGCTATAAAAGTAGCAGTATCAGCAATGTCCCAGTAATTTTCTCCCCAGTTATTTTCTGCTGTAATTGTGGCAGCACAGCAGGTTGGGAGGGGAGTTTGCAATATTTTGAAAGGCCTTGTTAAAATTTAAAAGACTAATTCTATTGCACAAGAAAGGAAATCTTCATTTATCGCCAGGATTTCACATATTTATGCCGTCAGCAAACGTCTTTTGTATTCCTCACTCTCCCAAAGCCCCATCATGACTCATTAAAGAATTTTGTTGCAATAAACTGCTAGCCATTGTTTGTATTTGGGGCCAATTTTTCTAAGACGCCTCACAGTAAATCCACAAAGGATAGGGACTCTGCTGTGCTGATCATAAAGGCATCTTCCTGGATCTCCATGTGCACTGGCCAGGTCCTGGGCTGCCCACAGAGGGAATTGGAAAGTTGGTGCTTATGTGGAGAGACAGAGGCAAGCACATGGAGCTGGGGGCTGAGCACCTGGCAGTGCTGAGGAGAGGAGCAGGGCTTAAACTCTTACCTCTGAGTGATCTGACTGCTTCACTTGTCTTCAAATTTATTAGTCCCAAGCTCTCCTCAAGAGATAAGCCACAGAGGACAATCACTTAATGAGAGCCTGGGCATAAAGTGATTTTAAATTGAAGTACCAAGACATTACTTTTGTCCAGAATCACTCATGATGGTTAAGTGCTAGTGATATGAAAAGGGATTCAGTAAGTATTTGCCTCATTTTAAAGGTAGTGAGAAGTTGTCTCTGGTTCTCATGAGAACAAAGTGCTTTCCAGTTTCTCAGTGACTGAGTGGATACAAAAAAAGACCATTTAGGCAGAAGAGTTATCAGTTTGGTTTTCTACAGAAATGAGGCAAAAAGGATCTCAGTCTGCCAGATCCTGTCCAAATAATTCCAAACCCACAGACTAATTCTTACCAATTCAGCAGAAGAGATATTTCATAGATATCAGCCCCCGCAAACCTTGTGAAAATCAACATCTGGGCAGAGGAGAAACACCCCATTAATGTTTCAACGCATGAAGGAAAACTCAGCTGCTCTCCATGTTTGACTGCAGACAGCTGTTGCCAAGCCTGCAGGTATATCTTGGCCAGCTACCCATAGCCTGTGGCCTCAGGTTTCCCCATGGCCAGCCAGATTTACACACTTATGCTCCAGAAAAAGGAGTCTGGGGTGGAAAGGTGAAGCAGGACACAAATTTGGTTTCATCCCTTCCACTGCTGTTGTCCTGTTTCACTTGCAGACTAGGCTTTGTAAACAGCTGTCTGCAGGGATTTAAACCCCACTGCCTGTAATTTCAAGTGTATTTTGGAAATCCCATCAGAGCAGTAGAGTTCTGTCATGCTTAGTAACTAATTGTAAATTGGTTAATTTGATATCGCTTGTGTCAGCTGCCTGTTTAGGAGCTTAAGCAAGAGACAAAGACAACAGGACTGTATTTACAGCTAACTCAATGTGGTTTCAGAAAAAAATGGGACTTGCTAAATGCTCCTGATGTCAGAGCTCTAGAGGCAAGGGTGAATGGGGCAGGTAGTTGGCACAGTGGGCTTCAGTGGTGCACTAACACCACATAGCCTCCTGATTATAAGCAGTGCTTCTGTGTATGTAGCAAGGCACTTAAAAAGTGATGTAAGGTATGGCTAGCTGACATCTCCGAATGAGGTCATCAAAAGAGAAATGCAACTAAATAGATGGGGGATGGCTTTGTGGTGTCACAGGGACCAGTGTTAAATACACTGCTATATAATGAGGTCTTTAATGACCTTCAGGAAAATATTAAATTTCTGCTGATAAGAGTTTTGC
Source organism: Pachycephala philippinensis (assembly GCA_013397055.1). Lineage (NCBI taxonomy): Eukaryota > Metazoa > Chordata > Aves > Passeriformes > Pachycephala > Pachycephala philippinensis. The sequence continues at coordinate 1,446,325 of VWZT01012036.1, forward strand.
CAAGATTAGTGTGTTCTCAGCATAATTGCAAGTAGAGAAGAATCACCTTCTGTGGAGTGTTTTTTTAAGAACAGGTTAGCCTAGGGCTGTTGAGGATGGTTGGGTCACCCTTTCTCCATAATTTAGGTATAATTTAGGGGGATAGACTAGACTTGAGGTCCATTCCAGGGTTACATGTCTGCTGGCTTGCAGCCTGGACCATAAAGTAACTACATTAGGCTTATCATCTATGACTTAGATTTTCACAAAACTTTTCACTGATACAATACTTTAAAGAGTATTAACATCCAAAAATAAAAAGTCCATGCAAGACTGATACATGTACAGTCATGGTTCATGCTTAGTCTTTGTTACCATAAAGGAGGTCGTGAATCCTTCATAACCGATGAATATGTCTTCTAACGATGGTTTCCCTTAAGCTATGAAATGGAAAACCATCCAAACAAACAAAAAATAGAAATATTATTTCCACTTGTGTTTTCAAAGAACACCCTTTTGTAAACTATTGCCAAGTCAAATTGTCTTTTTACAGAGACAAAAGGCATACAGCCTACTGTAAGCAACTCTATCAAAGCTGGCAGCTCCTAAATGGATGAGTCTTCATTGACCAGTGTTTGGAAATTGGGTGGTCTAAGACAAGAAAGAATCTTTGCACTCCTAGTCTGGCTCCAAAGTGTTGTGTTTACCCTGCTGTAGTTTTGTAGTAGAGCAGTGCTGCTGAACAGGCACAGTTAATAAATCCTTATGTGTTGGTGTTGTGGCTACCTCCATTCAGAAAAGGAAGGGCAGGGTGCTTCCATTGCTTGGATGATGATTGCCAAACCTGTATCTGATGGGATCCCAGCCTCTGTCACAGCAGGGCTCCTTTCATGGCCACACACAAATGGAAGTTTTCTGCAGTTTAGATATTTGACAATCCAACGCCACTGAGGACCCAGAGAGACTGTGACCTGCCCTCACAGCCCAGATAGGGACCCTCTCAGTAGGTGGTAGAGATTTAGGCACCTTTTTTTGAAAAATCATACTGTTCTCACTTTTTCTGCTACATTTCCCACAGGCAGGGGAGCAATTGCCTGCCAGAGGGGGCTTTTTTGCACTGATGCAGACTGGTTATACATACAGGCAAGAAGCTGCTCTGTTCTCTGAGACCACCAGTGCAGAGGAACCAGCCCCCAGAGAAGAAGGAGAAGAGTTTCAGCTGCCTGCCCCATGGCAGCTGGGAGGAAGGAGGGAGCTCTGTCTCTGGGGCTGGTCTCCTGCCTCAGGGCGGGACATCATGGGGAAGGTGGGCTCCCACTGGGGCCAGTGTGGCCTGATGCAAGAGGAGCAAATGAGAATCAGCCAGCTCTCAGCAAAGTAGCACTCAGGGAAATTAAGTGTGGGCATGGTCTGGCTCATCTAGTGGGGGGTGATGCAGAGTAAATCACACACACACATATCCATGCTTACATAGGCTGTTTCCAGAAAAGTGGAGAGAAAAAAGCCAACTCTGCAGCGAGTTGTGCCCATGGGTGAGCTCAGGGGTTGGTGCATCCCCATATGAGGGTGCTGGGAGAAATGAGTAGCTGTTGCCTTGGCTCCAGAGCACACATTATGGAATCCCCTTACTCTGTCTGATACAATAACCAGATGAGACTGCTAGATAGAAATCATGAATCATCAACCCTAGTAAAACGCATATGTTACACAGCTGTGCTCTGAGCCAGCCACTTCCCTATCAGCATGTCTCAGGGCTGTGCTAGATGCTCTAGAAGCAAAAAGAAGTGGTCTGTTCTTCCTGCCCAAGCGGGTGCATTTCCCCAGGCTTGATGCCTGATTAAGTGTCTGATCAGGTCCAAGCAGCCACTGCAGCCCAGCAGTTTGAGAAAGCATCACAAGAGCAATGTGTTGGTTCAGTGTTAAGCAGTGCTTACTTACAGGAAGGTAATTGAGCTGGTTCCTGGAACTACTTCAAAAGTCCACCAGGCGTTTTTCAAAGACAGAAGTTTATCAAGCGATGAGCTATTATCCCAAACACCAAAAAATTTTCCTGTTTGAGTTTTACTTTATTTTGGTTTTGTTTTAAAAGCCATGATATTTATATCAAATGCTTACCCAGGAGAAATATTACAAGAATGTCATAAATCTTGTAAAATTAGACACTTAAGAAATACCAGGAGTCAAACTGCAGTGCACTCTTTACTCATCTCCCTTGCTTTAATGGTAGTGTTTAACCACATGAATGCAAAGTCTCTCCTCCTCCTTGTTCAGAGTGGATGATTGTTTCTCAAGTAATATTACAGCTTTTTCTTATTCAGTACTTAACATTCTGTCTTATTTACTTGTGATATTTAAGATAAAACTGTTTGTTCCTGGCTTAGTCTGGTACTTGTCATTATGGTAACTTGGTGTTCCACAAACATTACCCCAGTTATTTTTCTGGTGCTTCATTGAAATAAGTGTACATTATGATGACTTTGTGCTAACTTGTGGTAAGTTAGCCAAAGAAAGGTAAAAGAGAAAAATCTGGGATTTGGCAATCTTCTGGTAGAGGGGTCCACTCTGTGAATGCTCATTCAGTTCAGCAAACAAATCAGCTTAGCTCAGGTTCCTAAAAAAAGAGTAATATGCATTAGCCTAGTGAAGAGTTAGTTCATCTAATCTAGTATTATCTAGGAAGAAGTGAATAGTAAAGCTGATTTGCTGGCCCATATTCTGCTGCATTACATGCGAAACTAACTTTTTTCATCTGCGGTCCCCAGCCTCATGTCCCAAAATAAGATATTTGCTACAGAATCTGGATTATATCAACAGTTTTATGCTGTATTGTATTTCTGAAGCTTCCCTTTCCTTTGCAGTAACTCCGGTACGGGATTGTATGGAAAAAATTCTAAGTACTTGTGGAACTGCAAGACAGTATCCCAACAAACAAGTGTAAAAAGAACTGCTTTAAGATTGTAGAGATGGCCTTGCTTCAGGCTTTAACTGATATTGCCAAACTTAGTTTTACAAGTACTGGTCTTTACTGTTTCCCTGTGTATAACTTCCCAGTTCACTTTTAAAAGACTATTTCTACCCCTAAATATTTTGCAACACAACATTGCTAAGGCATTTATTTTTCACCTGAACTTCACCTGAGGCCTTAAAAAGTATTACACAGACCTCTGGCACTTTAAATAACATAGTTACTGACCATCCATAATTGCTGCTTATCCATAGGGACCTAGGCAAGGGAAGGGAGAGAGGCCATTGGTCACCATCTCCTTGCACAGAGGGATGGTGAACATCAGGCAAGCCGGGCTCAGTCTTGGCCTCAGGATGGGGAGATGCTCTGGTAAGCAGTGCCTTTGTATGTGGGTATTTCTCATCTCTGCCTGCTCATTCCTGCCACTTCTGCCCATTTGATGCATTCTTTGCTGTCCCTCTGCTATCTCCCCTGTGAGGCTTCCCACTCTTGCAGTCATGACTTGGGTGTCACAGTCCCTGTGCTCCTGTGCTCTTGCAGCCAAATCCCAAGTCCCACCCTCAGAGCAAGAAGGCTTGAGTGTTTTTCTTGTAAGTGCACAGTGGGTTTTTTTAATGTGAGCTAAAAAAAAGCTTTTTTCCTCAGGCTTTGTTTTCAGAAGTGACTGAAATATTTGGGTCTAAATTTTTAAAAATGTGTTTGAAGAAGTATTTAGGCTTGGTTTCCCTCAGTCCTGCTTCTGGTCTTTGTTGTTACTGTCTTAAAGGGGAAAATGGGCAACTGTAATAGAACTGGGAAAGGATTGAGAAGCGCTAAAGACAGGTCAGGCTAATCATGCAGTCTGTGTTCTATATACATAAAGAACTTAAGGTGTTTATATTTCCCAAAACAGTGCCTGACAGCAGAAAGCATTTATATGCTATCCAGTATCTGTGCAATCTACCATAAGTGCTTTTATAGGATGATTTAACATCAATAATAGTTCCATTTCATGCCAAAAATATTTATACTTTATGATTGCTACAACCTATGTGTCAATCAAGGATAGCAGAGAAAGTACAGTGGGTGAGAGAAGCTAGGACAGTGTTTCTCTTGTGAGCACACCAGGGGCCATGGAGTGCTGTTAGACCCCAGAATTTCAGGTGAAATGGACCTTTTGTCTGATCCAGTATGGCAGCTTGAACAAAAGAGAGATTTTGATGAAGCAAACAAGGATAGACAGAAAGCTTCAGCTCCTTGAAGGTGGGGTAATAGCCAGGGAGGGAGGTAATGGCACTACACTCCTTTTGATAAAAGCTCCGTGAGTGAGGCTTGAAGTTAAGCAATGCAGTAGCTCTGCTGACTCACAGCTCAGGACCTAAAATCCTGGAGGCTAGAGGCCTGGACTGGGAACACAGTGTTAAATTGAAAGGAAGGTGCCTTCTAATTTGGCGTGATGGCAAGCACCATCATTTTTCCAGAAAGATGTGGTGAAGTAACGAATGCTATGTTGCAGCATACCTAATTTACTCGTTCTCGCCAGTGGTTTTTGTATCTTTTTGTCAACAGGATGTATTTTGTGGCTGCTCTTCATTTACACATGCAAAAGGGCAGTTTATATTCCCTCTGTAGGGCTGTCCCTATTTTATAGGGCCAGCTGCTTGCGAGAAGTTTTGGAGAGTAAAACTAAATGGATAATTTCATACTAGGTCACCAAAAAATACAAGTGAAACACATTTTTTCCACTCTGGCTTTAATTTACTTGGTCACAATGTCACAGGGGACTAATTTTGCCATTTTCTGGAGGCACGATTACATTATTGTTGTGTATGTCTGTCTGGTTTTATCAGCCGTGTATGGCATCACATCAAATAATATGAAGTGACATGACAAGTAGAGTCCGGTGGGATGCTCTGGGAGAGCCTCTGAGCAGAGATGTCATCTTTAATGCATCTACAAGGAGTTTTGGAGTGTACTTTGTTCATCCTCACCGTTCCCTGTAATTAGTGCGCCAGAAAGACCCTGCTCCTACTGTGATGGTCCTGGGAAACAGTTCATACATTTGCTGCCCATAAATGTGGGCCATGTCTCTTGAATTATGATGTCCAGAGGGGAAGAAAAACCTCTGAAGATGTCAGTGTCTTCTTAAAATAACCACAGAGACATCCAGAACCTCTTCCTTTACAATGTCTCTTGTTTTTGCCGTTTATGCAAGATTTTAAAAGTTAAAGTCCTTCAGACTTTTCTTCCTGTGATTCATGGCCAGAGTCTGTCCAGCTTTCTGCCTGGGGCAAGAAGAGAGTTGTTGGCAGCTCTGTGGGCTGTGTGACTTGTTTGGGGATGTTTGTGAGGAACACATGCCCATGTACACCTCTCTCCTCAGGCCACAGGAAGCAGGCAGCCCCAAAAAGTGCAGCAAAGCTCTTCCCTTTGCTCTCATCTTTAAACACTATTGAGGAGGAGAAAGTGAGCAGCAAGGCAGCCCTTGGCCCCTCAGCAGTGGGGAGCAGAGCACTGGTCCTTGGCCTCGTGTTGCCTGGATCCTGTGTGCTGGTGAGAGAACTGCACATCTCTCTGCATGAGCTGAAGCCTGTCACAATTACAGTAAGATTTCTACCCTATCCCCGAGCCTGGAGGCCAGTGCCCCCTCTACCTCCATGCCAGACATCCCATCTCCCCTAATGCTAATGGGGAAGGCTAAAATTAACCAGGAACGCAGAAGCAGCTCCCAGATGAACCATGGCCAGAAGCCCATGATTAAAGACATAGCAGGCTGCAGGTCGGCTAAGGCTGCCAACAAGCCTCCTGAGCAGGAAGAAAACACTTAGGACTGTCAAAGCACTTAAAGGTATGATACTGCTTTCTGAGCTAGACTCCTTTTTTATTTGTTACTTTTGTTTTTACCTATTCTTTTTCCAGGGAATTCATGCTGCAAACAGTAGGTTCCTGAAAAAGATGGTCCTGACCTGGGTAGTGTTCTGAGTTTTTGAAAGATCAAGGCTGCAGAGTGACTGAAAGGGTTTACAACAAGATCAGGCTGTGCTGCTCTCAGCTCTGGTGCTGATTCTCTCTTTTCTCTTAAGTTTCACCAAGTCACTTAAACTCTGCTGCAGCTTCACTGCAGCATGACTTAAAACTTTTTTCAGATTGAGAGCCTTCCCTCCTAAGACTGAAATTTCTAAGAACTACATGACTCTTAAGAGGTATTGTGCTAAGGGCAACCATACTTGAAGTTAATGACTGCATGAGATCAAACATGTTACAGTCTTTCTCTTTTTCTAGATTTTATTTAATTTGTGCATTTGAATTGCTTGGGGGAGGAATCCTGGCTCTGCTGGTTTCTGAGTATTGTCAACCGCAATAATACCAAAATATTACCCTTTGGGTATGGAAGTTATGAAGTTTTGTCCAGAGAGTCATTGCGTTAGTAACTTTTCCTATTTCTACATGCCTTAACACAGGAACAGAGGAAACATTTACATTTCTTTTTTTTTCTTTTTTTTTTTTTCTTAATAGGAAAAAGTGATGGCTAAACCACATTTTGGCAGGGGAAGTAGGGATAGGTGTATGAGCTAGAATTTCTTTTAGCTCTCTTTATATTGGCTAATTGTCAAGTTGACTTGTTTCCATTCATGGCTACGTACAGTACTGGAATTTTTATATATGTATATGTTTATATATGTATGTGAACTAGGTGCACATGTTTTTTTACAAACTTCCTTTGTTGTCACTGTAGAAAGTAAAAAAATACAGCTAGAGCAGACTGTGTGTTGTGGAAGATGGTTGGTTTGATTTTGTCCCACACAGCATGAGATTGTACCAGTGAGTGATAGAACAGACTTATCAGCAGGCTACTGCCTCAGGTCCATGTGTATTTACTCCTCCTGATTCATTGTGTGGTGAGGGAACTGTAACAGCACATCAAGATAAGCACTCAGTACACAAGAAAAAAAGTAGCAGATAAAATCCATTTTCCTGAAATTGTTCATCTGCATCTCTTGAGATATTTTACACTAAGTCATACATCCAGGGCTCTAAAATCTGGGGTGGTTTGGGTCTCATGCTGAGCCACAATGAGTTCAAGAGACGATACCCTTCTTTGTAGGAGGTGATGGTCTTGCAGGGAAAGGAACAGGCTGTACTTTGGCCCCAGATCAAAGGCTCTGGGAGAACCTGCTGCTCAGCTGCTGTTGATGGAATGGCAAATGGGTGGTGCCTTCTGTAGTGAGGAGGTCCCAGGGCAAGCCAGGCTCCTCCAGTCACCCCCCTACGGCTTTGACACTGCTGCCCAGCTGTGGATACCCAAGCAATGAAAACCAGAAAAATCACACAGATTTTACGGTCTCTTCTCTGCCACTATTTTCCTGTACCAGACTGGAAGTCAGTCTTATTTCAGATCTTAGTTGCATTGACTGTACAATAGAAACAAGAGCTGCAACAGTTATAATGCATTTCTGGATCAGAAGTCCTTCGCAGGAAAGGATTTTTTGGGAACGTAGCTGCCCTGCCTGTGCATGATGGGATTGTTGGCTTCCATTCATACTTCCAATATTTTGCACACACAATTATGGATCCTAGTGTTTTGCCAAGTCTGCTAAAATCTGGAATTTAAAATTTAAAAGACTAAAGTGCTTCCTGAAAGGGAAGTCTGCACTGTGTAGACTGTGAGATTTGAAATTCAAATTCAGCTGTTGTTACGGCCAAGGAAATCCTCCAGCCAAAACACTCCTGCAATACCGGGGAATCGATTGTTAAATCAGCATCATAGAAGTCTCTGCTTGCAGAAAATACAGCTTTTCTGAGCTGTTCAGAAATGTGTTTTGTTGACAGAAAGGGAACTTTTATTTTTTTTTTGCCTGTAAGCTGTTAGCAGAATTTTCTGATTTATACAGGGTATTTCTTTCACTATCTCTTTCAAAGACCCAAACTGCTTGTGATTGGGTGTGTGAGGTTTGTCCTTGGTTGGGATGGCAGGTGATCACAGCTCATCACTGTCTGATGAGTGAAAAGCCAGAGACTGAAAGAACAACACTGTGACAGCTTTTCTTGGTGCCATGGAAGGATTGATGTTTATGATGTGCATAATGAACATAAAGTATTTCGTATTTCTCTTTCTTCATAGTGAATGACAGTCCCCTTAGTCTGAGTGGGGGTTGCCTGTTAGTCTAACACAGATGTTTTAATGAATTTTTCAGGTTCTGTAGTGATGGTGTTGGCAAGGCACCCCATGAGGTGTACAGGCCCCTCCAGGCGCCTTGCTGCTTCTGGATAGCCAAGCAGCTCCTCAAGGCACCTCCTTTTACCCACAGCGAGCTGCAAGCTTGTGTTCCCCATCATCAGTGGTTGGATAGGCCATTGAGATCCACATCTGCAATTTCTGGACTGGACAACAGACGTTCTGTCCAGTGAAGAATTTTTTTCTTCCAGACCTAAATTTGGCTGTGACTGTCCCAGACTCTCTCATTTGGCCTCCAGCAGTTTGGATTGCTGAGGGAAGATCACCACAGCTCTCTGCTCATTGCATTGACCTCTGCACAGCCACAGGTCTACTTGGTTTTTGCTTTGACATCTTGTAGTAGGGCAGCCTAGCCTGAAAGTCCATGTTCTTGGTGACCATCCCCAGCAAGAGGGGTCCTTTGGCATCATGCAGTGCGGGTCTGGTAGGTGCAAGCATGAGCCATCAAGGCTTGCTCTTTTTCTTGGACTGGCTGAGGTGGTAGAAAAAAAAAATATGAGGAGTCCTTTCTTATCTGCAGAAAAATTTGTAAAGGCACACAAATATACACGCTCAGTCAGCATCCAGAAGGTTTCATCAGTTAGCCTTGAAAGTTTTATGATTCTTTGGCTCAATTTTTAGCCTTTCATCTTTGTACATTGAACTACCATCCTAATGCATGATCTGTTTTCCTCTTGTGAGTAGGAATAAGCCAAAGAATACATCTATCTAAAAGATGAGAAAGCAGGGGGAGGGTAGAGAAATGAAAAACCCTATTTTAAGTGCAGTTTATTTCGGTCCTGGTGGAGGTGTGTGAGACTCCTAAGTGTAACTGATTCATCATGAGAGCTCAGCAAGGTCTGGTTTCTGCCGGTCTCTGAATTCAGAGAGTGCTGTGGGAAAGCTTACATCCACACAGAGTGTTGGATCTCTGCTGATGTGGCAATGGACTAGCTCTGGATCTTCCATGTATTAAATTACAAGTCAGTGCATTTAAGAATAAACCTCTTTAGTGTGTTTGCATATTAATTGCCATGAAATTGTGAGAAGGAGGGAATGGAGGCAGGGAATGAGATAATCCCACCTCTGTAGAGTATAAGAAATCATCACAATGTTATCTGGATGAAAGCCATTGCCAGCTCAGCTGTAGCACATGATTTGCTGGAGGGCAAGAACGCTTCAAGTATTTCTGAGTTTGGAATAATTGCATTTGCCCTTCAATCAATACCTTGTGTGGTACTTGAGCATATGGTATGGCACTTCAGTGGGATGCTTAATTCAGTTTTAATGTGACTTAAGTGGAAGGTTAGGTTTATGAACATCCTGCTAAGTCACACTGCACTTAAAATTGGACTGTGCTGAGGCACAGACACAGATAATCATAGCAAGGCTCTGAGTGTTCCTCTGATGTTCCTTAGATTACATTGAATTTGGCTTGGCTTGTTGGAAAATTTTTGGCATCCATTTAACTGGGTTTCCTGTAACTTTTCTAAAAATTGTTTCAGTCTCAAAATCCTTGTTTTAGACTCCCCTGCACCCCCCAAACATGTACTTTTTCCCTCTCTTATGGTATAATGTTACCGTACAACATCAAGATGTTAAAAAAAAGTTACTGGAATATAAACTACATTTCAAGCATCTTTATTTTTCTATGCAGTTCTTTATATTCAAGAGCTATATCTAAAACACCAGACTCTGTGAACCTTTTTATTTTAAATATTTATTAATTGAATAAACTAAAGTCTACTAATGAAACACAAACATGTAATGTATCCCACCTACACAAGCAGCAGTACAAAAAAGATGCTCATCTGGAAAGAAATCCACTTGGACTAGAAAATAACATGCATCTAGATGAGTTGTTCATCCAGAAAGCATCCTCTTCTTCCTGTTTTGAAGAGCGTTTCATGCTTCCTGTATTCAATTGAGCTATTATTTTTATTTTTAGTTGAGATGGAAAATTGTTTTCTCTCAACACTTTGTAAGTTAAATGTCTTTGTCAGTAAGTTAGAATAGGTGATAACATGTTTGCTAGATTTGTCCTAATCCATTGGTACAAAGTAGAAGTATGTGCTGTGTCTATGGCACTCCTGACACCAGTGTAAGGACAGAATCATATTTTCAACCTCTTTCACAAATGGCTATTTCTTTGATTAGTCATTTAAAAATGTGGGAGTCTTTCCTGTGTTCCTGTGTGTGCAAGAATGTGAAATTTCCTCTGATGAGTGAGACCAGTTTGTATGATTCAGTTTGTCTGACCAGTTAGATGACTCCAGCTGAATTGCAAGTCCAGTAACTCCTGAAATGAGAAGAGTTATCATCATCCAAGACAAAGATCCTGGCCTGTATTCTGGAAGCAACCCAGCATTCTGGAGAAATGTGCCTGGAAGACTAATTAGGATTACAAACATCTGAAAGCCAATATTTGTGGCACGAGAGCCAGGGCTGTTACTACCAGCACTCATCAGCCTCTGAAAGAGCGACCCATTCATTTACAAATCTAACTCAGTGGAAGCATTGCTTTTGAGGAGACTCCTCTGAAAACCAGACATCTAAATCTAAGTGAAAACACCATTTCCATTTCCTGATCTTCTAGAATAAACTCTAATCTAGTCCCACTTGTCCTCAGCAATTTTTCTTTGGCAACGACATTTCCAGGAAACATGTATAGCAGCTTAGAGCACCACCTCTGTACTTGAACAAAATAGCTGAAATTCAGCACTCAAGACTCTAAGGATGAGCTATTTAATCCAAACCCATTTATCTCTCAGATCTGAGCCCAGGATTTATAGCTCCTGTCTGTAATCGTACAAAAGTTAATCTTTGACAGTTGTGGGTTTTCTTACTGTGAGCATTCCTTGCAGGCTGAGGCTCAGATTGGAGGACATTTTTCAGGCTGAACAAAGCCTTTCTAAACTTCATGTGAACAGCAGCAATCAGACTAGTGCCACTGCTGAGCAACAGTCGATTGTGGTCATGTATTTTGGGTTGTTTTGTGTTTTCTTTTTAACTTTCTGCATTTCTGAGGCTGGGACAGGACAGAGCAGTTCCTGTGCCAGGCTCCACTGCTCCTATCCCCAGCCCCAGTGAGACAGGAAGGCCTCCGGGATTACAGCCGATGCGGATGGCTGTGCTCCAAGGTGCACATTTCCTGCAAGAAAGCTCAGCTGGGAATGCTGAAAACCAGCTGGAAAACCAGGTCCTACACAAGGCTTCTTCACTGGAGCCTGTGCTGCAAAAAGAAATCAGAGGGAATTCAGCAGTGTGAGCTGCTGATCCTGAAGGTTTTCCCAAACCAGAGAGGGTACAAGGTGCTTTGTCAGGGACCTCATGCAAGACCTACCTGTGGCTGACTCCCTTGTCCCTGCAAATGAAGACAGGGTGTGAGGCAAGGGAGTAAAATTTCTGGCCAGCATGTACCTGAGTTGTTTCTGCAAAAGCCCATGGCTCTTGATAAGGATGTGCCACCATTTGGGAAGTGCTGTGCTGGCTGCCCTTGGCTCAGAAACTCTTGTGCTCAGAGCTGGGACTTCTGAGTGTGGCAGCATTGAAGTTCACAGCCTCCTCCTCTGGGAGCACCTGATGCTCCTGCATCCACACCAGGGCTTGTCTCCTCCTTCCTCCTCATCCCTCTGGCTGCAGAAGCAGTACCATCTCCCTCCTCCCTCCTCCCAGAGCAGTCACCTGCAGCAAGTGAAGGTGCTCCTGCATACTCAGTCAGGCAGTGTCTCTCTCAAAAGCCTCTTGATTTTACACCTCTGCATGAAGTTAAAAAAATGATGGGGGAAAAAACTACCCTGCCCTAACAAACTGCTGCACCTTTGCAGAAGCTTTTGTTTGTTTGTTTGCAGCTCTTACATGTAGAGGATTCAGTTGCCTTTTCTCCCCTTTATTAATAGGTCTCTGCTGTCACAGTTTGGATCTCCAGTTTAACAGAGACAAGTTCAGACCACACATGGAGGCTGGAGAGGAGATGATGACCTTGTAGAGCTGCACACCAGGTGCATCACCTCCCACATAGCGTCTGGGCCACAAAAACACTCCTTACTGTGCCAAGCAGTGAAAGTCACTAGCCACTGATTTAACAGGCTCCCTGCTTGCTTTCTTTCATTGGAGCTGTCTGCCTCCAAGAGTACCCCTTTCTTGCTGCTGATACACACAGCAGTGCCTCTTCCCCTTCTGCTCCCTCAAACTGTGCCTGATGTTCCCAAAAAAACAGATTTAGAGCTGTACTGCCATGCACTGTGGTGCAGAAATGGGCAAGCCCTGGAGGTGGTGGGTTTGCTGGGCTTGTAGCCTCCCCAGAGTCCATAGGTGCTGGTGTTTAGAGACTGAGCTTTCAGGGAAGGGGACTTCCCCTTTCATTGACTGCTCCCACCAGGCTCTCTATGATGCAGATCAATTAACTGTTGCTGTTTGGCTTCACGTGCAGAAGACAAGTGCCCAGTTTAACGAACCAGAGGTGAATGCATGTAGCTGTGTCAGGCTTCCTCACTCTGCTTGCTCTCAGGGAGAACTTTCCCTCCAGCTCTTGAGGCAGTACAGCTGTGCCATTTAAATATCTTGGCTGCTTCTCTCTGGTGCCTCTCCTGCAAGACATTTACTTCTGTCTTCCACAATACAAGAGAAAACTGCAGATGTTGAAAACAATGGTGAAATACAAGCCATCAGGTTTAAGCTATAAAATAGTTCAGCTTCTGTGATGTGCTGCTCTAATTCCATAGCAGTTCTTTGTTTGAAATTAATTCTTACTTGAATTCAAAAATGAAAAGCATTAAGACAGAAATGAACAAGTGATGTTGATTCATATGCAAGGTCATGTCTAAGTTTTTCTTCAAACCCATTGATCACGGGTATGAGAAAGAGACAAACACCACCTCAGCTTTTTCAGTCTTCATGAATGTGACTTGGTTTAGTGTCTGTCGATTTTTTCTGACCCAGAACACCACTATAAAATCTGTGTTTTTCCAACAGATTTTATGGACTATAGGAGCTGTAGGAGCTATATGGGAGCTATTCCATACTTGCCTCTGTTACAGACTGACAGTAGGCTGAGACCCTTACTGCTCAAAAACCAGCAGCAATAGCTTTGTATGGGAGCAGCTTGTGTCTGGGCAGCCTGCCCTGAGGTCCAGGGGCTCTGCTGTGCTGTGACAAGGTGTAGCAGTGTGGTGCCCATCTCCCCTCCACTGTTTTCCCTTCCGTCTGGGTGCAGCTGTGACAATTTGAGCATTAGCTATTCATTCATAGTTGCAGCATAAACCAAGAGTAAGATCAGGGAGAATCGGTGATCCCTTCCCAGTCTAGTGCTTGGTCACTGAATCTTGTTTTTGAAGGCTCCTGTACTGGTGCCTCTCTGCTGTGATTGTTAGCACAAACATAAATTTCTCTGACAGAGCTGAAAGGGAGAGAAAATCTTTCTTAGGTCACCGGAAATAATGGATTAGGTCATGAAATCTTTTCCTTTTAAACAGAATGATGTGGTCAAGGTGGGCTGTTTGCATGCAGGCAGGACACTTCTGTACCTTTTAGAATTTGTGGTTAAAATATTCCCCTCAGACTACCTTTACCACTCATCTAGCTTACACAAATATTTGACTTGAACTGATACTGCTATTAATCTGTTTAGAATGCTGCTATACTGTTTACACAGAGAGGAAAGCTGTAAGCCTGCTTGTCCAAATAGTTTTAAGCAAGGGCAGTGCTGCTTTTTAGCACCTGGCATAAATATTTGGAAAAATTTATAAATCCCAGATAACCTTGTCTCTCTCAGATGTAATTACTGCTTCCTAAAACCTATTCCCTAAAGGTCCTCTCATTTTTTTTGTTGTTCATTTAGGAAGAGCTTGATTTTTTTTTCTGTGAATTTTATTTGCACATCCTTCATGATCCTAACCAATGCTGTGACTTCATGAATTAAAATGTTTGTCTACCTATATTTGTACAGATAACACGATCCAGCAGAATGAAGCAAGATCACTTTAAAGTGCTTGTGATGTGAGTTAAAACATGCCTACTTGAACAGATCATTTCAGAACAAAGCAGTAAGCTGTCTCAAGTTCAGTATGTCCTGTTTTTCTTCTTACATACATTTGAATTGCCTTATTATTCCCTTGAAGTTTTCCTACACTGAGAAAGATTGCCTTTAAGTAATAAAAATCTCAGTGCCACTGCAGTATGATGGAGCTTGGTTTTGATGCTGTCTTTTCTTTAGCTGAGTTGTGTCTGAAGCAGTTTTTTTTTCCTTAAGATTTTGTCCATTACCAATGCTTTTTGTCATTTCTGTTAGGAAAAATACATGTGATTGCACATGGAAGGGAAAAAAAACCCCTTCAGTATTCTTGAAGCAGTTTATGGTTGTTTTTTTTGACTATGAGCCAAAAAACAAAAAGATCAGCCAGAATATTTTTATGTGATTATGATTACTTTACTGATATTCCAAGAGTGAATCACATGTGCTACAGTCTAAGCAATCTCCCCACAGAGCAAGGGGGAGCTGAGCGCCTTAGGGGCAGGAGTGTGTTTTGTGCATTGAGTTTTCTATACAAACTATTGGTAAGTGCTGTGAGACAAAAATATCTTTATGAAGTGTTTTCCCAGCTTCATTTAAAGTTTTTCTGTGATCTCCNTGGTTTTGCACGAGAGTTTCTTTGAATTTGAGAGATCAGTTTCAGTGTGCTTGACCTCTTGTACTACTTGTTCAGCTTTTCAGAAAATATTAGCTTCCTGGTTTTAAAAACCTCGATCTGTTGAATCACACTAATAAAAATGCAAATTGATGAAGACTAAAACTGATCACTGCAGTTAAACTGCATTATAAATAAAGATGTTATCAACAAGTGCAAACCCGCTTCAGAAAAAAATCATCTAAATTTTGAAATGAAAAATCCAATTAAAAAATATGTGAAGAATTTGGAATTTCTTAGCATAATTTCCACCTGCTTCTGTCTCACTTGCTTTGGGGACAGCAACATGGGGGAATGCAAGGACCTGACCCAGAGGAGGTCTGGGGATGATGGGATCTGCCTGTCAGGGGATTTGTGGGCACTGAAGGGGAAGAGAAGACAGCTCAGCGATGGAGAAGGAGGAGTTCGGAAAAAGAAGAAGGAGTTCCCTGTGGGTGGGGAAGCCATGGGTGCTCAAAAGAAAGCACATTGTAGAGAAGGCAAGCTAAGGACCAACCAAGCCAGGAAAGGTTCAAATATGTTTAAGTATCTGCTACCAAGATTGGAAATACCAACCAGGTTATTTGTATGGCTGTGAAGTTAGATCAGATCTTTTTTATAATGATGTGCACAAATATCACCTGGAAATTCCAATCTGTTTTCCCCAGGCTCCATGGATCTGGTGAAATTTTGTGAATTGTCCCAAATGTCACGTGTGCAGGAAATGAGTAGTCATACAGATAAGGTAGTGATGAAGGGGTACATATTTCCTAAAGAAGTCAGAGGAGGAAGAGATGACAAAATTTGAGAGGCACTTTGAAAGGAGCTGTGCCATACTTATATTCTGCTCAGTGTCATGTATAATTCCTTTGTAGCTCACAGCAATCTGATTTCTTTCCAGTCAGCTTTCTCATATGCAGAAAATCCACTAAGTTGCATTTAATTACAATCCAAAGATTAAAAAATGATTTGTTCCTCTTGAACTGGTGCTCTGTAAATGTTCAAAGTGCCTGTAACCCATACTGTATATTGCAGAGCAGAGCAATTGCATCCCATCTCCAGGAAGCTTGCCAGAACCCTCTTCTCTGCATTGTCTCTCAGTCAGGAAATCTAAACATATATTGCAGTTTGTCAAACTTCCCAAAGTGCTGCTATGTATTTTGGGGCATGGTGAGACTCTGTTTATACCTCCCTCAACCGTGAGAGCATGGAAAGAAGAAAGGAAAAAGAATAATGGGAAAGAGGAACAGAAGTAAGATGTTCCCATTGCAAGCTGCAAGTATTGGTATACAGCCTGTCTGATTTCAAAGTTGGGGGTCCATCCTCAGCCTTTGTATGTAGGCAGTCAAATGCCTGACAAAGCTGACAGTAATTGAGCTAGGTGCAATTTCTTGGTCAAATCTTTTTGGAGACAGGTAGAGGGAAGGAGAAAGGGAGAGAGGAAGAAGAGATGGTAGATGTAAACAGTGAATCTGTGTTCAATGGCATGGAGAAATAACATGAATTTGTGTAGGTGTTAACAAACTGTGTTAGGGGAATGGAAATGCAAATATAGGTGTCTGATAGTTAATGCACTTAATTTGACAAAAAGGATTCACAGATTTTTTTCCCATGTGTCCTCTAACTCTGTTGAAATAAAATATTGCAGTTTCAGAGGGAGTTTCATGAGTTGAACAAAGCAAGATGGACAAAACATTTTTTTTTAATGTGTACTTGAGTCATTAAAATATTTGAAAAATATTCATCAGGTTACTCTTGAAGATGCTAAAAATCTTAACCCAAACCTACCTGTATGTTTCATATTGTTACTATTTACATCCTTCTACAAAATTCCCACCAAAAAAAATGCATGCCAAGACCAGGTGCTTTCAGCATTTTGAAATGCCAGACACCTGTGATGGTGTCTGAAAAACAGATAGACATCCATCTGAAAAAGCTGAAGTTTGGAAGTGTTGCTGTGTGGCTCTCCATGCCTACCAACAGCGGAGCATTCCTTTCTAATAGACCACGAGACAGGGCTCCCCAGGGCTGGCACTCACCTCTGCACTGAACCTTGCTGACAAACACAGTCACAGAGGGGCGGGGAAGAGGGGAGGAGCTGTTGAGTTAGATCTACTTTAATGTTATTAGGAGGGGAAGGCAAGAGAGGCCTCTGAGGATCAGATCCTCTACAGTTCTGTGAGCCTCTACCACGACACAGAGCTAGGATTCTGACCTAGAAGGGCCAGGAGGGAAGTCACCATCTGATCTACTTTTTATTGTCATCCTAGTTTTCCCCATGCGTTCTGTCCTACCCTTCCTAGGAGCACACTTCAGGTACCCCTGGCCTGAGACCTTCTGTAAGGAGAGGACTGGGGAAACCAACAGGTGGAGGGAGGTGATTCTCCCCCTCTGCTCTGTGCTTGTGAGACCCCAGCTGGGGTAGTGTCTCCAAACCTGGGGCCCCCAACACAAGGAAGATGTTGACCTGTTGTTGGAATGAGTTTGGAGGAGGGTCACAGGGCTGGAACACCTCCTCTGTGAAGACAGGCTGAGAGAATCAGGATTTCTCAGCCTGGAGAGGAGAAAGCTCTAGTGAGACCTTATAGCACCTTCCAGTACTTAAGAGGGATTGCAACAAGGCATAAAAGAGCTTTTCACAAAGGCATATGGTGATATAACAAAGGAGAATGGCTCTAAACTGAAGGAGGGTAGGTTTAGATTATATAATAGAAATAAATTCTTTACTGTGAGGGTGTTGAGACACTGGAACAGGTTGTTCAAAAAGGTTGTGGACTCCCTATCCATGGAGGTCTTCAAGACCAGGTTGAAGCTCTGAGTAACTTGGTCTAGTGAAAAGTGTCCCTTCCCACAGCAGGGGGTTTGGAACTAGATGATCTCTAAAGTTCCTTCCAACCCAAACCATTCTATGATTTTATGATTAAATGGTAGCCAGAAGAAACTTTTCAGGGAAAGGTAGATCAGGACATGCACAGTGTAGTGCTCCCACTGCCACAATGTTCAGGCCATCAGCAGTGTGTACTGATGTTGACCCATGATAAATGTGATTCAGGGTTCACCATTCCACAAAGAATCATCACATCACAGACTTTTTCCTGCTAGTATTTCTGAAGTCACGGGACTACCCTGTTTTATGAAAACCACTTGTCCAAATAATTGTATGCAGGCTGAAATATAGTATTGTGCCTGGATGGTGGCCGAGATGAGCTGTGTCCTGTGGCCCTGGCTGGCTGCATTGGCTGGTGAGGAGACATGGGGCAGGAATTTAGCTCTGCTTCATCTCCTGCCCCCGAGCAGACTTCTGCAAACAGGAGGCAGTAGGAAATTTGTGTTTTAAATAGATAAGTCCATGTTACAGTGTTTCATGGCAGGAAAGGTTTTGAAAAATGAACAGCCTAAACCTTATGTGCTGCAGAGTAATCCAGTCTCTTTTACAATTGCTGAAGAAGTTTCTTCCTGCATCTAAAATTCCTGTACTTCCAGGAGAGGCTCTGAGTTTTATGGTGCCAGATGGAACAGAAAATGGTTGGGTTTGGATTCAGCTCATCAAAACCACAGACAGAAACACTGTGCTGTGTTGTCAACTCTTTCCATGAGCAGGCAAGGGAATGCATTGGGTGATATGCTTTGTGGTTATGTGTTACTTAAATGTGCTGTCCCAAATCGACGTATGTAACAAAATTCATGGTAGGGACTACAAGACAAAACTCTGTACAGCCACTACAATGTGATTCTCCTACTGGAAATCATAAAATAATGGCTTGTTTCTTACTTCCCCTTAACACATCCATTTCTGGACAGATTTTTAGTCTTGCATTAACCAAAATGTAACGATTTCCCAAAAGAAGAGAGGATGACAGGAAGAAAGCTTCTGGGGACTGGGGGAATGGATGAATGCTAAGGAACTGGAGTCTCTCCAGGTCTCCTGAGCTGTTTCTGCTTTTGCAACACTGATTAGTTTGCAGAGCATTTTCTCTGTAATTTAAACCTATCTGTTTTCATGGATGACTCATTTTAAGAAATAGTGCTCTGGATAAAGGCAAATCTGTGCTATGTACTTAGAGTAGAAATAGCCTTTTTTCTTCTCAAAAAAAAAGAAAAAAGGAAAGGAAAGGAAAGGAAAGGAAAGGAAAGGAAAGGAAAGGAAAGGAAAGGAAAGGAAAGGAAAGGAAAGGAAAGGAAAGGAAAGGAAAGGAAAGGAAAGGAGAAAAGAAAAGAAAAGAAAAGAAAAGAAAAGAAAAGAAAAGAAAAGAAAGAAATTTCCTATGCTGTATAGTTAAATACTCAGCTCGAGATGGAAGCAGTTCTAGTATTGCTGTTAAAATCTAGTCTCAAACACAGTAAATCTGAAAAGATTTATGTCGAGCAATCAAAGTAAGAGTATAACAAACCCTGCTAAAAACACTAAAGATGGTGACATTCAGTGAAAGTTCACAAAATGAAAATAGGCAACAGATAAGGAGACAAACGATTCCAAGCACTAAAATTACATTGTAAAGAAAATGTTTACCTGTAAAGCATTTTTCTGGGAACAGCTTTCCTGTGAAAAACAAGCAACCCGCAGCTCAGATCTAAAAAGAGAAAACAGACCATATTCCAGCCTTGCTATAGTGGTGGTGTACGAATCAGCTGGGTAACCTCTTAGCATTGAAAACAGCTGATCAGCAGTGAAAAAAAACCCAATATTTTATCAAACTATTATTACAGCAGAGAGATGATTTTATGATCTCTCTCTGGGATAATATATTACAATTAACATTAATATTTTTGCAAAATTGTCAAGCTCCATAAATGGCCTAGAAATGCTATAGTATATTGAAATTTTCATAGATATATAAATTTACAATGTTTATATTGACAAAAATATTCTAATGCATTCCTGGTTTCTGATGAAAAGGAGTAGATGAAATTTTTCCTTCCACAGAAACAAAGCAATTGTCTGCATGGTAAAACAATTTCAAATGCTCAGCATCATTGGCACAAACAAACTAGTCATCTGCAACTGATCTGAAGTCAGCTTGTAAGGAAATTGGTCCATAATGGCTGGTCAATGAGCTTGCAGATGATATCATACATCATAGTACAAGCAGGAGAAGTGGTGAAAACACTGATGCAGAGGGAAGAATTAGAAAAACTTCTCTAATGAGACTCTGTGACTTGAAGCCACAGAGCCTCCTGCTTCCTAGGATGGCATAGACTTCTAACTTGCTTTCAGTGGAATAAGTTTTATGGATTTCCATTTCTTAGTGTGGATTTTTTGGTGGTGTTTTCATTTTTGCATTGCCACCAGGATTCCTTGCTAACCCCTTGCTGACCCCCTTTTTACTTTCCCTTCCTGTTTAAGATCTCCGCTTCCTTTATTTTCCAGAACACTTTCAAATATTTACCACTAGGTGCACAACCAGATGTGCAGCACCTGTACTCATCCTCTGAAGATAGATTTCCACCAGATTTGCTCATTTAGTGTTCTTATCCATCACAGCTAGAATATACCCAGCTCTTAAGGGATGGCAGAGGTATAAAGGGCGCTGTAGGATCTCTTTACGATTTGCTAGGACCAGCAAAAGGGCTAACTTAAGCTACTATCGTTCCTTTGAAAAAGAAGTGTTTTATTATTCATCTTTCAGACTATGGAAATAGAAAGCAGTCTTCATCATCAGAAGAGCTACAAATGTTTTCCATATGACAACTTAATAGACGTCTCCCTGTTTAATAATTAAACCTATAGTAAGAATATATGAAAAATAAAATTCCACTATATGGCAACATTCCTGAAGAATATGACATGAATGAGAATGAGAAATACCTCTTTTATAAAGATTTGGGCAATAGTAAATGCTAATGGGTTTTTAATCATCATAAATTCATAGAAATTTGATGCAGACTTCTTTTTTGTTGTTGTAAATGTATATCTTTTCTCATTTATTTGCTAAAGTACAGATTCCCATGTATAGTTTTATGACTCCAAAGGTTGTCAGTTTGTGCATGTAACAGTTGATGGTGTCAAAAGGAAAAAACATTCCCTTACCTCAACCCCACAGGGGGCTGTTTTTCCAACCATAGATTTCTTAGGTGGCAGCTAGCCATTTTGAGGGAAGGGGAGGACTCTTTCTAGATAGGAAACCCACAACATCTGAGTAGTTGCTGCCAGTCAGATATGATCCCCACAGTTCATCCCTGGACTTGACATGCGTGAAAACGAGTGCAACACTCACGGCTGGAGAAAATATTGCCCTTGTCCTGTGAAACTGTATTTGACTTTGAAACCCTAATCCAGACACTGTGATTATGCCAGAAAATAAAATCTTCCATTTTCTTGCCAACATTCCTGGCTGTCAGATACTTTAGACAGCAGGAGCCTGGAGCCCCATTAGCTATGTGCTTTATAACTCCCCTCTGGTTTGAGGTGGACTGAAGGGGTTCACACCTTTTCACTTCACACCTCAGCTGTCTATTATTTTATTTGTTCCCCTGTATCCAGATGTGTACTCCCTCACTAAGAGTAGTATTACTTACAGAGCCTTCGTTTCTTTGAATTGACAGTTCAATTGCACAGATTCTTTGTCGAGGAGGATGGGAATCTTTGGTCAAGGTTCTTCATTCACAGGTGATGCAGGGAAGGAAGCAGGAAAGCATCTCTCTGCAGGTGTTTTGCTCTCTTGCTCATTCCCGGACACCTCCCGTGGGGCAGGAGCAGGGTGCTAGGCAGGATCCTCACTCTGACCCCATGGGGCTGTCTCTGCTTATGACTTGGGTGTGAGTCACTTCATTTCCAGTCAAAACTGCCTAGCTCGTTTAGGAGCTCACTTATTTCTTGCTGGTGTGTCATTTAGACATGCTGAAATGCTACCACCAACACTGCTGTGTCTCCACAGGACCTTCAGAAGGAGGTCAGGGACATCCAGCTTGCACAGCGTGTTGAGTTTCCCTGCTGAACACAACAAGGTTGCGGTTTGATTAGGTATTCAACTTCTATTTTTGGTTCCATTTTTGTCGGCAGGAGCAATATTTTTGCTGATAACCTCTCATCTGGGCAGAATCTCAGCATAACTCTCCCCAGGCTGATTGATGACTTCCTGGAGCTGGTGTTGCAAAGCCGTCTGCTGAACACTGCTTCCTCCAGAGGCTCTGCCAGAGCTGCTTGGGCTGTAAATGGATTGTGTACACAGGCAGCTAAGGAGCTGCAGTATGCTAACATTTTATGGCTGTTTTTTCCTTCTCATTATGTCTAATACTAGTCATCCAGGTGCTGTGGGCTTTTCCTCCCCCAGTTTTCTTGGTTGCATGAACTTGTTAGGAACTGTTTATCTGACACTTATATTACCAGAATAAAAAATTGCTACATTTGTATTTTTTTTATATTTCAATGTAGCTGTACCCCTCCAGAGGCATTAACAACTGTACTGCTGCAAGAGTATTTGTTTCCCTCTTTAATTTGGATGATTTCCATCCTACATCTGCTATTTACTTTCAGAGTCATGGTAAAACTTGAAGTTCACATGTGTGATAAAGATCCGTATGAACGGATCTAATCAAGATTTCTTCTAGAACAAACTATGGAAATCATGCTGACCTTCCCAACCAGTCATCCAGAAAATATGTCTATGGATTCAAGTAATTTATTAGTCTTGGCTTTTATTTTATTATTTTGTATATTGCTCACCATGAAATTTTCTCTTGCTAAACATGAGATCCTGCTGGGGATTTTGGTAGCTCTGCTCCACTTCTGTTTTTGTATGATTGAAATATGCTGTTGTTTTTCTTCCATAAATGTGAATCTCTTTCAGTTGACAGAGGATTTTGTAGGACACAGATTGCTGCAACCAGAGGCTTGATCTGGATTCCATGCTCTTATTCATTCCAGCTTGTTAATGTTATCTGCTGGTTTTTAGAAAAACAATTTCAGCTTTTATTTCCTGTCAGATCAACTTCCATCCCCATTTACTGCCTCCATCAAAAGTCTCTGAGATGCTACTGTCTAAATGTCTTGAGCTATAGTATAAATAGATCTTGCACTTTGTTTATAAACATGCCTTTTTGCACAGATCACAGGGAAAGAAAAGCTATAGACG
This sequence comes from Pachycephala philippinensis, assembly GCA_013397055.1. Classification (NCBI taxonomy): domain Eukaryota; kingdom Metazoa; phylum Chordata; class Aves; order Passeriformes; genus Pachycephala; species Pachycephala philippinensis. The sequence goes on from VWZT01012036.1 coordinate 1,469,200, forward strand.
CATTTTGAAGAAACAGCCCCACTTAGACCAGTGCATGTTTATTTAAGAGCCTAGGCTCCTTCTGGAGTGTATGATAAACAAATACCTGATTGAATGAGATTTACTGCACAAGCATCTCCCATGTACTCTGAAAGGATGTAGCAAATAAGAACAGAAAGTCCCATCCTGTGTGGTGTTTGTTTGAGCAACACCACTCAGAGAAAGGAGGCTTGTTTCTCCCCAAATCTCATCATCCCTGTAGGGCTGGAAAGGATGGCAAGTCTGTGGAGGGGTTTGTGCTGCTGCCCTCTCTGCACCGTGGTCCTGGGGTCAGCTGGGAGCCTGACCCCAGCCAGTGACTCCCATGGCTGAGGGGTGTGTGTGTGTGTCTGTGTGTGTGCAAGGACCCCCAGGCAAAATTCCCACCTCCCCGTGTGGAGGGCATGTATTTCATCATGGCCTTAGATTGATTCCAGATGAGCGGAGACAACTACAGAGGAAAGATTGTTTGCAAAGGGGCTGATGCTAGAAATGGACTTTCTGCTTGGGTAGCCTTGCTGCAGGCATGCTGAGCCCAGTCTCCACGCTGGAATCAGGGAAGAAGAGGAGGTGTGAGCTGGTGAGCCACTCTCCACAAAGCTCTATACCAGAGTTGTCCTCTGCTCTGCAGCAGCTCACCCAGAAAACCATCTCTGGATCAGCATTCTGCCCTCCTTGAAAAGCAGACAGAGAAGATGGACACCTTGGTGGCATGGGCTCTGAACCATGCCCATGCCATCTGCTGGGCTGCCATCTGCTGACAATTATGCCTTTTTAAATAAAAATAATTTAAAGAAGTGCTGTTAAATAGATTTTCGGGGGTACCCCAAGACTCTTTCATTTAGTGTGATTATGATGAGGAAAGAATTGCCCATGGCAGCAGTCAGTAGAGGCAGGACCATTCAGATGTGGGGTGAGGGGTGGCTGTGTGAGGGGTGGTGCAGCCAGGGAGTGGGCTCTGGAGGCTGCAGGGTGTCACAAGCTGCCTGTGAGTCAGTAGAGTTGCTTTGCCATAAAAAAGCAAACATCCACTGCCTTTATAAACAGGCACACAGCCTGCGAGAAATGTGAAGTAATCCTTCCGTCCTGCTCCACATGGATGGTGCCTCAGCTGGAGAACGGCAGATGATGCATTTCCAGAGGGTCTGGAGAAACTGGAGTTAGTCCAGAGGGTAGCAGTGGGAGAGGTCATGTTTCTGAGGCCTGTGATCATTGAAGGGAAGATGGATGAATTGAACCTACTGTTGTCCTAAAAAGGGCAGTGGTACAGGACCAGGCTGCAGTCTTGAATACATAAATGTTACTGGGGCTAGTCTGTCCTTCTTGGCATCTGTAGAAAGGATATAAATGAATTAATTTAATTTCAGCCAATAAAATCCAGGTTAAATGCTGGGAAAAGCTTTCTCTTTGGGGAGAAGGGAAATGGCTCCTGGGTATAAATTCTGTGACAAGGCTGCAAAGTCACCAGCTGAGTGCCAGTGTTGGTCTCCATCTTGGGAGGACAGAGAGGCAGCAGGGAGCCTGGCCACTCTTCCCTGCCCTTCCCTTCCCCAGGGCACGGAATGCTCACCAGGCACCTCGCTGCCCACCTAGGGCAGCCCCATTGACTGCACCAACCCCCTGGCAGAAAGCAGCCATTCCACTTCTATCTGTACTGACCTCAACTTCTCAGAGCAGATTTTGTTCTTCCTGAAGGAGTTATGTATTACATTTTATCTAAAAGGGAAACTTCTCATAATTTCATTGCAGATTTATTCTTGGGCAATGCTGGACATTACAAACATTCAAAACAAATTAATGTCAGTGTTGCAATTCCAGATTGTTTCTTTTTCCCCTTTGAGGTGTATTACGCCTGGCATTTTAATGACTCCAGTTAATAACCCAATTTTTGTTCAGTGTGCTTTGGTTTTTGTTCAGAAACACAAAAATGTTAAAATGTGTCATTTAAAGGAATTTTGTAGAAGCATAAACTATGTTCATCTACTTTAGAGCTTGGGAAGTTAAGAACTTCCATATGTCAAGATGCAGCCCTGGGTCAGAATATAATGTATGTGTTCACAGCATGTAGAAATGGTAAAGCACTGGAGTCAATGTCTGGGAGAATTCAGCATTTGTTTCAGGTGAACTGCTCAGTTAAAACCCAAAAATATTCTTGGCAAGGCTCTAACAAGCATGATGGTTTCAGGTTAGACCTGCAAGTGCCAGAAGACTATGAATTTCATTCATTTTTTCTTGAGAATCCTGGAAAGAGCATCAGCACAAAACATTTTCCTTTTATCTTTTTTTTTCCGACTACATTTGATAGTTACAGTTTCCGTTTAGACTGACTCTGGCATTGGATAACTCATAATGGGAATTCCATGGCTTTGGAGAAAAAAGGTTTTACATGGAAATTTTAGATACCCCTGTGAAGTGGATAGTTGGAGAGCAGCTGCAGTAGCTTTTCATATCTAAATGAATGGAGCTTTATTAAATGTAAGCACAATCCCCGGAAGTTCTATACTGGGAAATGAGGCTCAAAGCTGTTTATCAGAATAAAGCACAGGCTGCTATCTGCACCTCCCAGCAAACTGGGGACACAGGAGGATGGCAGAAATCTTGCATCAGTTTGCTGAAGCTCCCTCTGAGGAAGTTTCTCTTCCCAACAGTGGAAGCCACTTTGTTTTCTGATGTCCTAAATCAGAGCAGCATTTCCAAGCACAGATTAGTGTAGTCTGAACAACATTTTAGAAAGAACTGGTCTGCCACTCAGAGGAGTGTTTTCTAGAGAACGTATTTTCACACAAACACTTCTTTGATAAATGTATTTTCAAGGTTGCTGGTTTAAGAGTTTGCTTACTTTGTAAAAGTGTGTTATTTGTGTGGATTTTTCTTCCTTTAGAAAAAAGTGAATGTTCATCTCATATTGAGAAGTGCTGTTTATTTATTCATCCATCCAAAGGCAAAAGCATTTGACCCAAGCATAAATATTTTGGCTGTAAAGATGCCACAAACATTTATGGAAATTTCTCTTTGGGTACCTGAGATTTGTGTTTCCCTGGAAAGGATGATCTCCAGCAGATCTGTGGTTCATGTGATGCACTGCAAGCACATGACTGCCATGAAGAATTACCATCTCTTCTTCACAAAGAGAAGAAAACACACTGTTGTGTGAGGAGTGTGGCTTTCCTCTGAAACCTAAAAAATGTGCAAGAATGACAACATCCCTCTTCTCATTCAGTTCAGATAAAAAATATTTCTTATTTCTTCAACTGGAAAATCTTTGGCCATTTTAGGTGAAAAATTTTCAAGAGCAGAAGGGATGAATAACCTTTTCCTGTTGAGTTCTGAAATAAATTTTTGAACCACATTTAATAAATATTTTATTTAGCTGCTGCTGCTTCTTTGGTGTCAGTCCAGAGCAGATGCTCACAAGTTTGCTTCTTACTGACTTCTTGAAGCATCATTCAGGGTTTTTTTTGCATCACTTTTTGTCCCTCGGAAGGAACAGTCATATCACAGTGACATAGAAGATCCTCAGATAATTTTTGCCCAAATATGCCTTTGTTTAATTTATAAATTTTTGGTTTCTATTGAATTCAGAAAGGATGATTAATTTTGGAAGCAAAATAGCTATTTCTCGTTAGGCAGCCAGGAGCTTGTTTCAGGCCACAGAATAAAAATAATGCAATGAGACTAATTGGTCTAAATTATGCAGGGAGTTTTCCTTTTATTAAAGCTTTACTTTGGATCTTTGGATGTCTCTGACTTGTTCTGGGTTATGTGGCTTTCCCACATCTGCCTTTTTTTTCTCCTGAGCTCTTCTTTGGGAGAAAAAGTTGTTTTCATTTGGTTCACAACTTAAAGTGTTATCTTTTAGATATCAGGACTTCTGGGAAAATCAGGCTCTCAGTTCGTTAACATCCTGTTACCATCTCTGGAGCCCCCCAGACAGTATTCTGTGTTGCTGCCTCCATCCTGGCAGCCAGTGATGTGTTCCACCAGGGTACACCAAGCTCTTCTTCGGAAAACCAGGCACCTCTCAGCATATTTTGTGCCAACAACCACAAAACAGCAATAAGTAATGAGCAAATGTGATGGGGTGACACAGGCGGTTCTCCTCCAGCACCACTTCCAAGGAATCATGTCAGAGACCAAGCGGCTGATCCCAAATCATAGCACCATGACATTTCTGCAGTGTTGTACAGAAGTTTAGGCTTCACTCAAATACCTTCTTATCTAGAGTTTTTCTGTGTTTAACAACAAAAATTGGGTTGTTTTCCTTTTTTTTAACCTCTTTATAAAAATGTTGTCTTCCTGACAAATGCCTGAAGAGCTCCACTAAAAGCCTATGGCTACAAGTCTGAAAACTTGCATTGCTCCTGAGCTGGCTGGCAGCCTCAGCTTGCTTAATAACCTGTCACCAGAGCACAGGAGGCTCTTTTCTGAGTTTCAGACCCATTCCTTTCTTTTCACTGTTGTTTATCTCCAGTGCTGAACACATAGAAGGGGAGATAAATCACTGCAATTGCTAGTATTTCACACTTAAATAAATGTATCATTGATGCTGTGTGTACTTCCATTTTGTGAAAAGATAATTGCTGCTCAAACTGAGAGCAGGTCAAAACTGCACAGAAGCCATCTCAGGGTTAAAAACAAAATAAATAAATAAATAGCAGTATCTGTTGACTCTGCTGTGGAGAAATGCACGTCTGAACTCCCTGTTGCATGCATGAGGTGTTTCCTCACTTACCAGACAGAAAATTTTGGAAGAACTTCCTGTGGTGACGCATCTCACATCAGAGCTCAGCAGATAATAACAGGGAAGAAGGCTGTGACTTGGGATTAGCACTGTGCATGCAGGGTCCTGCTTTAGTGGGACTTGCTGCACCGTTGATGCCGCAAAAATTTAAGGAGGCCAGAGAAAGCACCACCAAAATGTGTAAACATCAGTGAGAAGAAAAAGAAAAAAATTGAAGGAAAGAAATCCTTTTATATTTCCTATTCTTTTCCTCCAGGATATCTGTCACACAGCAAGCAGAGCAGACAGAAATCAGCAAACAAGGGGAAGGTGCCTTAGATGGGTAGACAAGAGCGGCATAGGCAGCAGGAGGAGAGAAAGAATTTGAGCGTCCATGGTGCCAGGGTTAAGCCTACTGTCCTGGGCCATGGCCTTGTGGATGAGCACCCCAAACCTGTTGTGGGGAGCAGGAACCTCCTGTCGCTGTGGGGAGGTCAGGGTTCTCTGCAGCCACCTCCACTCCCTGTTTTGAAGGAAGGTGCAAGTCAGTGTGCTCAGTAAAGCACTAAGCAGGTGGGAGGTGGCGCCTGTAAGAAGCCCTTAACTGCTGGACATGGGCTGACTCAGAAAATAATGAAACATCATAACAAGAGACAGCAAGAAGTAGGAGCGTGGTAAATAACATGGACTATTCCTGCGAAGGAAAGCAGTGAAAGGTTCACTGCCTCTGACAGGAAGGGAGACATACTTCACCACGGTAGTGGCTGGGTTATGTGGCAGGTCTTTTCCATCTCTGATAGCTGAGATCATACATAACATGCCAGGCATGTTACCTATAATTAGGCATGCCATCAGGCACCATTTACCATGGGGTGTGCCTTGGCTCCTCTGCTCTTTCCAAAGTTATGCAATTACCTCCATTTGGCATAGCTCCCCAAGCACAAGCACCCGTGACTCATGGAGGGCTGTCTACCTGTCCAGCTGCTCACAGACTCAATTAAACAGCGTCATGGAGCAAAACACAGGGTCCATTTGCACTGCAGCATGCCATGGCAGCCTGCTGCATGAAATTACCTTGTAAAGGTGCCAGATCAGGATCATGGTGGGAGGGAGGTGACACCCCACTGCATGTGCATATGGGAAGCTAGATATTGCTCCAGCACCATACTGACAACATCAGGCTTAATACCAATATTGCTCTCCCTAAAAAAAAAAAAAAAAAAAAAAAAAAGTAGAAAACTAAAAAGTAGAGTGGAAGTGATGATGTATGCTAAATACTGTCCTTTTTAAAGGCCTGATCTCTGCTTGCTTTGATTTCAATGCTGGTCTTTATCAGTGTCATTTTTAACGTTGCACCCTTGGATCACTGAATAGCAGCGATCCCCAGCACGATGTAGAGGATGGTGTTAAGACTCCAGCCTAATACTTGAGACGCCTTGGTTTTATTCCCTTCTTTGATGGTCTAATCCCAGATTCATCCCAGCTAAATTTAGGAACTGTCTGAAGTAGGAGCTTTGCTTCCTTTCCGGAGGAGTCGGGGATGATGCTGGGCTGTGGTCTCTCTGTGCCTTGTGTTTCTCAGAAGCTGGGGAGGGGGCTGAGGAGATTGGGGAAGGTCTGGAAAAGTATAAAGAGACTGGAAAAGAAGAGACACTACTACCAGGCACTGAAGTGAAGGACTAACCCTCAGGTAAAAGCCATCAATTTTCATCTCTGAAGTAGGAGAAAAGGTCTTTATGTCAAAAAAAGGGTGAGGAGGAGGAATATGTGGAGCATAGTGAGGCATGTTGATGAGACAGTAATGGGGAGAAGGGCAGGGAACTTTAATTCAGAGACCAACCCCAGCCTGTTTCTTCGTGCACCAGTGCTGTGCACCAAGTTACTCATGAGGATTTGAACGATGCTAGCCTTTCCTTATGGACTTGTCAGGCCAAAGCTTGGATTCTCTGTTACAGTTAGAAAACAAAGTGACAGGCAAGCTGCTGTCTTTCCGTAGACCTCTGGAAGAGGCTTGCAGGGTGAGGTGAACCATACTCAGGGGAAAGAAGTGTTCACAGGGTTGCCAGTGGCAGTCCTGCTTGGTACATCAGCTTACACTGAAAGTGCTCTTATGAAAGAAAAGAAATGGTAGATTGGCAGGTGTTGTGATGATGGGCATATGAAGATTAGAGCAGACGTGGTATTCAAGACTCTGTAGTATGCAGCTACATATCATCACCAGAACACGTATAGAAAAAATCACTGGATTTCCATAAGCAGATGTTAATGTACTGAAGCTGGTTTCTTTTCCTTGCTTTGTTTTTTTGTTTGTTTGTTTTGGTGAGCAAAGAAAGTATGCTATTACATGACTGTGGTAAAGAGTAGTGGGTTCTAATGACCACAGCAAATTAATCCTTAAAAAAGCTTTATGAGAAGCATTATTATTAATGCTGGCAAAAGTCTCTCAAGGCAAAGCATGAATAAATGCGAGGTGTTTACATCACCATTCCAGATGTTTGATATTGAACAGCCCCATTTGCTCTCGCCATCTCTTCTGGAGCTTGTCACAGATGAGGAGTGGCCAAAGTGTTGCACTGACCCTAAGGATGACTGTTGACTTTTAGGAAATGTCGTCCTACATCCTGTTGTAGATTTGTTGTGGGTTTTGATACCACTGTTTCCTTTATTTTTGTAGTAGGAAGCCTGGGGAGTTTGAAGTGCGTCTAAAGTTCTTCTATTCATTTGTATCTTGGTGGACTTTCACTGTAATATGCAAAATAGCTTTATATGAAACAAATTATAGAAAACATATATAGTTACAGAATATATATATACAATTACAAATTACCAAAAAGCTGTCACTCTACAGAGGAAAGACGAAAGGAAAGATGTGTTAAAAAAAGGGAAAATTAAACGTGACTGGCAGCTTCCCTGTGGTAGATCCATCACCCAGAAACCATGCTAAAATACTGTGTCTTCCTCTCTCTCTGTCACTGTTTTGTTTCTCTGCATTTCTGATTTTGTTTAAACTGTTTGGTAATTTCTTTCCCATTCCTAATATCAGTTTCCTGAAAGTCTTGTTGTTGGGTTGAGAGTAAAATCAGATTCAGAAGCAAGTTCCTATTTAGTGACACAGCACGTGAAACTTCCCAGTAGCCTGTGAAACTTGGTGAAGCTTCCTTCTTGGGGCAGAGCTGTGCTTGCAGCAGCCACAGGAGGTAGTTCCCCACTCCTGAGCTGCTAGATTTTCCCCTGAAGGAAGAACCAGAAGCAGCTCCTTGAAGCCTAACAGGTGGGGCAGCATGCTGCTAGTCAGTACCAGCTGTTACCCAGTCACTCTTCCAGGCAGTGGCATCCTGAACACTTCACACTGCATTGACTTGATCACTTAATTGGAGAGAGGGATGGGCTGGAATTTGCCCTCAGCTTCCTGAGCTTGTCTGCACGTCATTCCACTGTCCTTGTCCCTGCTGTGGATCCCCACGTTTTATCTTTAAAGTGAGATAAAATAGGTTTCCAAGGCTTAGGGTGACTTGCCCAGGGTACCTTGATGGGTCATTTGGTCAAGCAAGATGGGAGCAGATGTGTTTTGTCAGCAGACCTGCTGCCCTGGACAGGCTGGTGTGCTCTTCAGCTCCTTGTTTCTTGGGAAAAGTGGTCTGTGATTGTTCAGGAAACATGCTGGAAAACTGGAAAAGAGGCAAGGGATACTTCTGTTTCATTTATTTACTCATGAGCTCCCAAAGTGGTAGTGTGGCCAAGAGCACTAATGGGGTTTTTTGAATGAGGATTCAGGAAACGCTCTGGGGGTTTCATCCAGGGCAAGGATGCCATTGGTGTGAGAGAAATTTTAGTCTGGGAGTGAAGGTGTGTGTGTGTGTGTGTGTGTCCTGAAAAACTCTGACCAAGCTGCTCAGCTTTTGAAAAGGGTGATGAAGGGAATCTGAAGATTATAAGCACTTCCCTGGAAAATAAAACCCTCAAGCCTGGATACACACCCTGTGGCATATAGGAAGCTGTTAACTAGGTGATCTGCCAAGTTTTATAGTACATTCCTCATCACTGGGAGTTTTTGAAACCATGAGTTGGTTTTTAACTAAAATGGATGTGTTTAATTCAAACTGGCATTAGTTCAGGGAAGCCTTCTCACCTGTGTATTAAGGCGTACCAAACTGGGTACTTGTGCTAGTCCTTCTGATTTATGAATTTATTAACTTTTTCTCCAAATAGTATGTTCTCTGGATATATTTCACAGATTGCAAAAGATGTTCTGCATGATTGTAAAAACTTGTTATGGTCAGCAGTTTGCAGTGATTCTTGAACAGGAATGCATTTTCCTGTAAAGTACAACTAATTTCCACCCCCTCCTCTTCTCCTCCACCCTGGCTTGTGAATTGGTTCCAATTTCAAATACTTAATCAGGGGAATTTTTGGTGTTTTATATTCTGGGCAGAATTCATAGATTGCAAACTTTCTGTGATCCACTTTATTGCAGCAAGATTCTTTCCAGAAACATTATACTATGTGTTGCTGTTTTGTGACTGGGACATGTGGTAAATCTACTTCAAGAATGAGTCAGTGCCAGATTCCACAATACATTTCTATGTTGTCATGCATATAGAGGAAAATAAGAAACATCTGTCCTTTTTTTTCCTAATTCATTAAAAATAAATGTTATAAGTACAAACTATTATAGGTAGTAGAAGGTGATGCAAAAAGAGCCATTTAGAAGCATATTCTGGAGTTTATCAATAAAAAAGGCAAATCACTAAACATTATTTAATAATAATAAACATTGATGTTTAATATTCTTCATCTCTTTAGGAGTCACCACTGCTTGTCTTGTGACCATGTCCTGTGTCGATGTGGAATGCAATTATTAGTTTTCAGTGTCTGAAATCAATTGCAACTTTTCACCTTTGTTGAAGCTTGCCACTGTGTTTTTAAATATTGACTCAAATTTCATATTTTAGAAATGATTTTTTTTTCAAAATGTTTTATTGCCGTGTTGTTCTTTAGACCTTTCTTTGGGCCTGGTATCTGTTCAGAGGGACACATACTTCCCTTCTGTTCACATTTTTCATGCAGAGCAGCTTCAGCGTAACTGTGCAGAAAATTGTTCAGAGCCCTAAAAGTTAAAATTGGAAATATACTACTTTTAGGTTGGCATAAAGAATAACCAATTCATTTTGCTTTAAGAACAGCAGGCAGGATGAACAACTTCACAGACCTTGCTCTACACAAATTTTTCTATAAGCTCACAGGCAGTCCTCTCAATAAAGACAACAAAATTACTGTCATATTTATCATGCTGGGGTGTTTCAGCTCCATGGGATAAACTTGGCAGTGTTCTTGCTCTGAGTACTTGGAAAGCATCCCTATACGTCTCAGTTTTCAGCATTCTTGTAGATTAGGAATAAACTATCTCTCTTTTTTCACCCTTCATATTTCATATAGTGATAGTGCTTTCCCTGAGTGCTTGTTACAGTTATTTTTTTGGAAAACAGCATGCATTTTTCTGTACAATGTTGGCTGATAACACAACAAGGCTATACCAGTACTCTTCCCTTAGATTAACAAATCTCAGTCTAAACAAGATTGAGAGAGTAAGGGTTGACTGAAATGTTTTAGTTCATAATTCCTTAATAAACCTAGACAGAAATTTAATATGTTTTGGAAAAAAAGGGTTTATCGCAGCAAGTTATTTCTATTGAGGGAAGACAGGCCACAGTTTTAGAAGCCTCTGTATCACCTTAAAAGTATAATAAAATATTTTATTACTAAAAATTACTTTGTTTCAAAATGCTTTGCAAATTTGAACACAAATATTTCATCTTCCTAACTGAGAGGATTTCTTTTGGTTTGAAAAGTAACTATAATATTTTTTTTAGCAGAATGATAATCACCCAGATAATCAGTCACATGACTTGTGACATGCCCCTTGGCCTCATATTTATAGCCCTGTCAAAATTACAGGAAGGTATACAATTGCAAATATTGTTAAAATATTTTTTCACTTTTTTTTTTTTAATTTTTCCTGGGCAGGGTTTGTCCTGTCTGATACTTGCTCCCATGTGTCTTCTTGTGACACTGCTGCCTTTGTATGTGCATCAGTAATTTAAAAGTTGGACACAGTGCTGTTGACTTTTATTAAGACCAAAAAAGCAATATTACTGAATAAGTATTAGTCAGATGCAATAGATAATTTTCTTGGAATTTCCACTTTATATTTGCCCTCCTGCTCGTCTAACACCCCGTTAGGTACCTTTGCTTGTGCATGGAGACTGCCCAAGCATGCATTTCCTTTGCTCTTATGGCAATTTTAGTTGGTGATCATGACAAATTGAAATCGAGCAGTTGTAGCAGTTTAGAAGATTCAACAAGACAGGAATGTCAAGAGTGCAGTAGCTTGTTTTTAGGAACACTATCAATGCTCCCTTTATCCTGTGGGAACAGTTGTGCCTTTGTTTTGGTGGTGCTGTTTTTTGGAAGATGAGTGAATAAGAGACCATTGATACTTTTCCCCCCACAAAATCTCATGTGTGCCCTTTCCCTGGCATGTCGCTGTCTGAAGTGTAAAAATAGTGTGCCACTTTGATTTTTACATATTTGAAGATCCAAAAATGAGGGATGAGCAATGAGTACCAACTCTGCAGATACTAATTAATAATTTTATCCTAAGACTCATAAAAGGGGAGGCTTTTCCCTGGCAAAACCAGGGAGCATCACTGCTGGGTTCCCAAGGCTCTAACAACTGGACACGTGTTGGTGAAGGATGAGGTAATTTCCAGATGAAGGGTGGACAGTGCTGCAAGAGTAACGGTGGCAGGACAGCTGGTGGTGGGAATGATCTCCTCACAGGTTGTGACCACAGCTGTGCTCCGTAGATGTCTGAGGTAGGTCCCACAGAGGGAAAGAGAAGGGAAGGTGGAGGCAAACAGTAAGTTACTGACAATTTCCTCTGTGTGTACGTATTTTTTTCATTCAGTTCTCCCTTTGATTGTAGCAGCACAGACTTTGCATGACAGATGGCTTATTGTTTCTCTCCTGTAAGCTGCTAAAAAATTTCTGAGGAGAAACTCACAGTGTCCCTTTCGGAAAGGCACTTTGCAAGATCTGGGCTCTGTCTGTGAGGGACCTGAGGTCTAAGTTACGTAGACCACAGGCAGGAAAAAAGTGGTGGGGCTTAATATGTAGCATTCAAAAATACATTTGCTGCTTGTATTAGATCCTCTTTGATTTTAGTCTGGGATTCAGAAAACATAATGGTTTCCAGATAGTGCCAATATTAATATATAAAAATATTTCTTTCTTTGTGTTAAAGTGCTGGTTGAAAGGAATGGAAAAAAATACTGAAAATATAATCCTCCTGTAGAAAAAGTCAATTCAAGTTTATAAGCCATATGACTACATATTGAGAAGAAGCACAGCATCTTTAGAAACATCCATAATGAACCTTATGCTTTTGTAGACAGTAAAGAATGTAAGCAAACTTAATTCAGTTTTTTCAAGTAGTTATCACAAAAGTGTGTCTAAGTAGAAATATATATTATTTATGGAAATAAAAATAAAATATAAAAATTATTTCAGCATAGATACTGGTCGAGGTCTGGTCTATAGCCACAGCAGAAAGTGGGTGGCTTGATCATCAGAGGCCCTAAAATACAGGGTCAGACAAGGCACACTACATAAGGAATGGTTATTTAAGACCATGGAATATATCCTGTGGAAACTTCTTTTAGAATTTTCTATACCATAATGTAAGACAAAAGTTTGGCTCTGGCTGTTTCACTTTCAGCATAATATTTTTATGGATGTGGTATCACTTTAAAGCTCATCCTGTGGCTTTAATTCATCACATGAAAGCTGACTAATCTTTATGTATATTTGTGGATATTTTAGCAGGCACAAAATAACATTATGCTTAATAACAACTTATTCCTTTATTTGTTTTGTTTAAAGATATGATGAATCTTGAAGGCCAGGTTTGATTAACAATAAATTTGTTCATGGTTCTCATGCGTATCCAGTATCTTACAGAATCACGGAAGAAAGTACTGGAAGAATAACCAGGTGCAGACTTGCAGAAGTAAAAAAACCTAAAATTTTTACCTTAAGACTAAAAGAAAATATGTTATACCTCTGGCCTATCACTCAAAAGATTTGGTGGCATTCCTATAAATAAAGAAAAGACTTTCAAACTTGGCCCAGTAAGAAGAAGAAAGGGGATAATTAAAAAAAACCAAAAAACACCACCAGAAAAAGACAAGTTTTGAGCAGGCTGGTGTGAGGTGCTGCACAAATGCAGAACTGGACCCCTACGTGTTTAGAGCTAGATCATGTAAAGGGCTACAGAAAACAAAGCTACTTGTTTCCTCTCAGGAATCATGTGACAGTTTTCAAACCTCCCACAGTAGGTGAGATCCTGCCTTCATCGAAGTTAGTGGGGCTTTATACTGACTCAGCTGGGACCAGGCTTACATTCTCATGATCTGATAAAAGTAATGCTGAAATTAATTAAAAATCATATTCTCAGTCATGTTCTGGCTCAGTGTTAGATGTTTGAGTGCTGCAATACCTTTTCTGTTTTCTTGTGAAGAGCCATTACCTGATAAATCTTGTGGGGTTTCTTGGGATATTTTTGTTGTTGTCTATTTTTCTTTAATGATTCCTGTGTCAACTTTCCCAGATTTGAATGAAATAAGGAGCTCCCTTGGTGACCAAATTCTTGTTAACGATTTAAAAGTGTTTGGGGAAAGGAGGAGGATTTGCACTCAGCAAATGAGCTCAAGCTCTCAAGCTCTTATTTTATTCCTTTTACTTGGAGCTTCATAACAAGGATGATTTATTTGCAAATGAATTACTTTAATAATAGGTTTTGAGTTACACAGAATATAGACAATCTTGACCCCGTCTCTGCAGCTGTAAAAGTAACAGCGTGGGTGTGGTTGCCTGGTGGCTGGCCAGGATGATCCAGTTCAAGGGGGTGGATAAAATAACATTTACACTTACAGTGTAATGTTACTTAAAGTAACTGTTGAGCTTGTCCGTCTGAGTTCTGCCAAATCCTTCCAGTTCATTTTGGGAATCCAGCTTGTTAAGGTGGCCAACACTCAACTCTCCTCACCCTAGTTTTTTTGCAAGTTATCTCCTTCTGCCAGATTGCATTTTGCTGCAATACTTTCACTACAGAGCATGAGGTTCCACCAGCCTGGCTCTGTGAATGGTTATGGTGGGACGCTCCTTGCTGTCAGCCTGCCCAAGCAGGCAGTGACTGAGCCTGGCCCGTGAGATGCCGCATGGAGGGAGGACGCAATCCCAGAGGAAGTGTTCCACTTACAGACAGCTCTGTTTGTGTCTGCTGCAGTAAATGCTCCCAAGCCAAGTAAGGTCAGGCATTTGCTGGATCCTTGAGAAAGCATGTGGTGGAGAAGATGTAGGAGCTTGTCCGTCTGAGCTGGAATTGCAGAAGTGTTCCCAGGCAGAGTGGGCAACGGGAATCAGGCACCTCATCTAACAACAACACAGAAAGAGGTCTTGAACACTTTGCAGTCTCAGAGGTGCTTAAAAAGGGGAAAGTGTTGTCTGAAATAGCCAGATCACTCCAACTGGACTAAGTGCTCACTCTCCCAGTGTTCCTGCTAAGGTAGCCCTTGTTTGAGGACACAGGGTGATCCTGCACCGTGGCTGGCACAGGCTGCCACACGCAGAGCTTTGCTGGGTCTAGTCCTTGCAGCCCTAACCTGCCTCACCACTGTGCTGAGCAGTTGTGAAGAGCTGTAGCACTCCTGAACAGAAAGTGCAAGACAGCATTTATGGATAGGAATAGCAATCGCTTCCAGTAGTATACTGTGAGCTGTACTTACTTGTGTGAATTGATGGATTATAGGGTTTTTTAGACAAAGAGCCCATGCAGGGTGGTGCTTGGGCTGCTGCTGCAAAGAAAATTGTTTTGAAGAGTTTGCAGTCTCTGCTGATTGAAGGCCCATGTTCACAGCAGGCCCATTCAACCCAGCTTTTGGGCCTACTCACAGAGTTCTTGCTAACACCAACATATTGCATGACAGCATCCATAACTAATGCAGAATGGGTCACAGAGCTTGAGACCTTAGGGTCCACTGTCTGCCCTGCCTTTATTATACCATCATACTTCATCCACTTTGGGTAAAACACGTTTTTTTCATATCAGCATCTAGTGTTGAACACATAACAGATGTAGATTCACCTCTTCAATGACTCGGTCACATGGCAAATTATTGTCTTCACTTATTAAGTCAACCTTTATGCCTCGAATTTGGCAAAGTTTTTCAGGTTAAAAAGGTGTTGTGCTTTCTTCAGATTAAAGAGCACTCCTAGTACCTTTTCTTAGTGAAGGTACACACATGTCCACATGGTCATCAAGTCAGCCTTGTTTTGTGTCTGGATCCTGCAGTGACAAGATTTGTGATCTTGTTTTGTCCACCACCTTCTCTTATCTAACACAAACAAGGTTGGAAGAGTGTAGAAGTTTCAAAGAAGAAACTTCTTGCTGGCTTGATGAAAAATTGGCCTGGGTAGAGGAGAGAGACTCAGAGAAGGGAGACCTCAGCTGTCACACACTATTTGGCAGCATGTGGCCAGCCAGTCAGTGGGAATGTATTTACAGGCCACCTTCAGCACATGTTAGTGGAGTCATAAGAGACACCGAACTAGTGAGAGTTTTCCTCAAGTTTTTTTTTTACATCAAACCCCTTTACACCAAAAATTGATAGGAATTCATGCAGCAGGAATTTTGCTGTTCATACATTTCCCTTTTTTTAAATAAAATTAATCGTTTTTCACTTATTAAGCTTTTCAGTAAATTACATTTTCTTCTGCTCTCAAGTCCTCTGTGTCTTCTTGTCTTTCCCTTTCACCCTCTCCACACTTTTCAAAACCTAAATTATGAGGGCCAGACTGTATGTAGAAAACTGTTACTGATTTTAACAGTGTCTTATTCACACCCTTACTTTCTCTTTTCACCAAAACCTTCTGGCTTTTCTTGCTGTAGCTTTAAAAGGTGAATGTCGCTTATCTGTCATGAACCCCAACTAGACCTTATAGCTGATGATTTCTAATGTGGTGCCTACCCAGTTCTGCAGACAGAGGCTGTTTCTGACAACATGGCCATGCCTGGCTCTGGACACCGTCTCTGGAATAATGTATGGAGTTATCCAGATCACTCTATTCAGCTGCAGTGGTCTTCTCAGCACAGCAAGAGGCCCTTAGTCAAATTAGTTTTAACTGGTAATTATTTTTTATTTACTTCTACGGAAGTAAAATGCCACGGTACTTCTTTTCAACAGAGTCCGTAAACACCCTGAAATAGAAAAGAAGTGAACAAAAGACATTGTATCATACGTGAGAGATAAAAATTACATCGCTGATGAACCGCTTGTAAGACAGCACTGAGGACAATGTAATAATCTTTTGGAGAAAATCTGTTCACTTTCCACAATACACTGGCTTCTGGTTAGTCTGCAACAGTGAAAAAAAGTGGTGGCTTGCCTGAGGTCCTACATTCATGGTGCCAAATGGTCATCAGTGTCTTTAGACCCATTGCATGTAGACTTTATGAACACATAACTTTGCATTTAATTTTATTTTGAATTATATTTTCCTAACCAGGAGAATATTCTTAACAAGTTTAGGTTCAACGGAAGCCATTGGATGTTCCTTTATGAATTTCCTTTAAAAGTTCTGAAACTCTGCATTTTCTAAAGGAAACTGCGACGTTGTTTTTTAAAGGAAATTCATTACAAAAATTTTTGACACCTTTAAATAAGGTGTGGATATTTCTTTTTCTCTTCACAAGCTTTTATTAGAACTTTGACCAAATTAAAGTGATTCAAACACTGAAATTTCCATTCAGTATCAGCACAGAATTTATAGAATCATGCAGCCAAAAATCTGGAAGATATTGGCTAAACTGTACCCCAATCTTCAGCATTCGTAAGTCAGTTTAATCAGGAGGAAACAAGAGACTGTAAAATTGTTTAGACATACAAATAAGTGAAAATTAATTGTGAGGAAATTTTTCTATCTACATTCACTAAACAAATTCAATCAACAAGATGTGCTTAAGGTATCAATTGAAGCGAGCATCTAGGAGTATATTGTTTTAATTAGGAGATGGCAGTTTCAAATGCTACTTTTGAATCCAGTCCAAGGTTTTCAGTGTACTCAGACTGTTTCCAAAACACACTTTTAAATATTAGAGCTTCAACTCTGGTTTTAAGTAATGCAGTTTGATGAGCTGTTCTGGTCTGGGGCTAGTAAACAAGTCTAGAACTTGCTGGATTTCTCCCAGCAGAAAAATCGTCATCTGCTTACTTTTAATGTTGTCTGGATTTGTCAAGTCTGTCCTGCAATCTTTGTCTCTGGGATAACATGCAATGCAGTCATCTAATGGGAATAGGGAAAGATTTTCAGTTGTAATCATAACATTCAAGTCAGCTTTTAGTGAAAAATCTTCCCTGTGGCTATAAAAGAGGTCAGCTTCCCTGAAGCTAAATTTTCATAGCAATCTGCAAAGCTTTTGATATATCGCTCCTGTTGAATTTTAATAGGGACAGAGTGCTTGGTTTTGTATGCAGCAAAGTTGTTTGATTTACATCCAGACCACGGGTCTGGTTTTTTGAGCTTCCCAACACACAACTGATGTACAGGTAAGAGCCAACTAGTATGTGTGTGCATACAAGACAGCATGAAATTGCTAGCTTTTGTGATTATGTTACTCATGGATTTAACTGGTCAAAAAAGATCTTTTCATCCACATGCAACATTCTTCTGGTTGTTAAGAAGATGTGCAGACATGTGAACAAAAAATTACTCCATGCTGTGTTTAGGCAGAAAAAAAACTGTGCCGTTCAGACACAGAGATGCTTTTTAATATTTTCTTGTTTGTTTTGGTAATTTTAAAACTTCTTTTTGTTCCTCTGCTCTTCTATTGCCTTTATCAGCCCAACACATTCTAACATGATCAACTTAAACAATATTCACAAAAAACCCCACCCTTATTAACCCTATACTATGCAAACACTATACTAGGCAAAATGTCTGTTGGTTTTGAGAAGCCCTGTATTTCTCAAACCTTGCAGAGATTTTTATTTCTGAAGAGTCTAAAAAGCTTCTCAGGTGCAGACAACACTACGGATAGTGCATGTAGCATGGCAGGCAGCTGGTTACCTCTTTATCCACAAATATATTTGGACAAAAGTCTATGACACCTGCTGTCTGAGTTACCAGATGCCTTTTTCTAGGGAGGAGATGCTGGTCTCTTCTGCTTTTCTTGGCACCTTTAAAAATACTTGGAGAGTGCACAGTATCTGTGTTCTTACTGCATGTACTGCAGGAAAGACCAGCTGTTTATGGTCAAAGCTGTGCTCTTTGAACCCAGCCTTGCTTTATCTGCTGAAGATATTATGATGGTGAGTGTGTCATTCCATCAAGAAGTAGAAGGGTTTTGAAACATGCCCAAAAAATTCTGACCAGAAGGGCCTGGTGTCAGAGGTCTGGAGGTGGGTGCCACAGGGAGATGGAGAAGGAGGGAAGGGATTATCCCAGTTCCTAGGAAGGCTGAGAAATGGAGCTGAGTCACAATTTTCTGACCAGGCTGCCTCCAAGTTTCATAGACATTCTTTCCCATCAGGGCAGCAGGCAGCAGGGCTCTCCCTGTGAGCCACACAAAGTCTCCCTGGCTGGATGAGGAGTCTTGCTGGCTGGAAGGGAGAAGACATTTCTGATTAGTTTTACTCCATCTGACAAGATCACTACTGTGCAGACTTCTCGTGGCTGTAACAAAGTCCTTTCATCCCACAGAGGGGATGTAAGATCTGGTTTCTGGTGGGCTGGGTTTCTTTTCTTGGTGTGCTGTGTAAAAGGTCAGAAAGATTTCCCTTTTGCACTGCAGTACTGCTAGTCTGGTTGTTACATGACACTTTTTAAGGGCTATTTAAAATCTCAGCTGACTGAAATGAGGGGGAGAGAGCCTGTTCTGTATTTTGTCACACAAAATATTATGTTTATTCTTTGCTAGACAAAAAAACCCCTAAACTTTTTGTTTTTATGTGGGCTAAGTGTAACAGGGGAATTTTTTAGGTTTCCAAATTTACAAAGTGTTCTTCCTGAGTGGTTAACTGTTCCCACATTTGTAAAAAGGAGGGAAGAGAAAACTGCGAAAGAGGTTTTGAAAATTGCCCTGGACATTAATGGTTGTTTTCTGATCTTTTTTTCTTGGTCTAATTCTAGTAAAAGTTTCTCGAGTCACAATATTGTGCTGCTCCCTCCTAAAAGTCTGCTATGAAAATAAGTTCGGTATTAGGAACATTTGTATGAAGTTGGTCTGTTTTGCATTACAAAGTATTTTTGTATCATAAAGCTCTGTACCAGGTCTTTACCTCCATCATTAAACATGAAGGGACAGAAATTCAGCTGGCCTACATTTGCTTAGTTCTATGGAATTTACTGCTCTGAACAAGTTAGAGATTTCACCCTTTGCAACAAGATTCCTCCTTATGAGATTTATTTTCTTTTGGTTATGTAAATAATTCTTGAAATAGAAAAAAATTGTATTGATTCAGCCTTGCTTAACTCATGGAAGAAATTACGTGCAAGGCAAATTGTAAAATTGCAGCTCCAGCTGCAGCAGTCTGCAAGTGGCAGGACAGCACCACGCTGGTGGCTGTCTGCCTGGGATTTGCCCACATGCCTGGGATAGCTCTAAGCTAACTTAAACACCTGCTTAGAGAACGCACAGGTAATTGAATCTTAGCTTAAGCCAGTGTGTGTAATAAAACATATCCCTCTCTGTGCAACCTCCCAGGAACCCACAGGCAGGTTCCTGTGGCAAGCCCACCGATACTGGCTGGCTCCTGGCCACCCAGTCAGTGACAACCACAGCAGTGCTGATACTCAGAGCCTGGTGCAGCAGCAGCATCGCTGCTCCCACTGTCCCAGAGCCAGGGCAGCCCACTCCCAACAACCTCTGCTAGTAAAGCCTACTGATTTATTTATTTATTTATGGGTTTATATCAACCAGCCATGAATTATTAGCTAAAATAGCAGAAGGACCTGCCTTTCAGGCTTATGAAAGCCATGTTTGTCATCTTGTTAGAGCTGGAGCTTCATTTTGACTCCTGCTCTGCTGTTCCTTGAGCTGACAGAAGGCCACATTTTAAGATACATGAAGACATTGAAAGTTGAGGACAGAAACTACAAACTTCTAAATACCCAGCCTGGCATTTACTTGTACCATCAGGCTCCTCCTTCCTTTCGAAATCTCCCCCTGACTTTCCCATGCAGTTACCCACACAGTAAGCTGGTGCTCCTCTTACAGGACACTTTCATTGAGGGCCTGATAATTTTACTGGCTTCTGGAGCATTTTTTTGGGTCCTCCTCTACCTTTCTTTAAAAACTTTAAAAGCGGAGTTGCAGTAGCATGGCAAGTCCCAGCAGAGTGCTGTAGAGCTGCACTCTGCTGAGGCTCTCAGGTCTCTGCTGAGCAGTTGTGGGGTGTATAGGCATGGCATTCTGAAGTGGAGTGGACAGATGATTAGCCTTCAAAAAAGAAAAGTAGAAAACATGAAAAATCATTATTTGAGATGTCTGGCAAGCTGACTGTGAGGCTCTTTGGAAAGGATGAGGTGGTGATTGTAGAGGTTGCTATTCCATGAGCTAAACCAAGAAGATAGGAAGCTCCTGTCAGTTGCTTTGTGGTGGAGTAGCCAGACCGAGTTTCCACTTCATTCTGTCCTTTCTAGCAAAGAAGAAAAATGTGCACCATTTAAAATGGTAATTCAGGCCAAAACTACAAGCAAAGTCAACATAAGCAAGTGCTGGAGAAGTGCTGCCTCTCTTTAGCTTGGTGCAACTGTTTTTCTATGCATGGGCTTAACCACTGTCAGCAGGAACAGTACATCCTGCTGGATGGGAAAAAAACCAGGACAAAAATCCAGCCTGGAGTCACAAAAAGAAAACCAATTTAAGAATAAACAGTACCTGTCAGTCTCAATGACATAGTCATTCTGTTGCTTGCTATGGCATTTATCTGGTGCTCATTGCAAGTAATTCATACTCAAAAGGAACTCTACATAGGCTGGTAATTCTAGCCACCAGCCAAGATCTCCTACTCCCCATATAAATGTGGTAATTCACAAGATATGGGAGTTTTGCTTTCCACAACTATACACTGAAAGCAGAACCAGTCTTGTTTAAGGTTGGTGGGAAGAGTTATAATAAGCAAGAGGTCGGGAAATGAACTGCACTGGCATGGTACAAACAGCAAAGTATCCTTGCTGCTCTTGGCCTCAGTGCAGTGCAGCAGGCAGATGAAACCCATGGAGCTCAGGGGAAAAGTCCTGAGTAAGGGCTGGGCTAGGCCAGGCCAGGAGTTTGCACTGGGGAAGGGGATGTTTGAGTGATACCTGTAGGAGGCAGTGGCTTATATCCAATTCCACCTCACCGTTACTGTATTTACCATTTGTCTCTGGTGCACATGGTGGTGTCTTCTTCTGTCGGTCTTCGAGTGTGGGTTATCTCCTCCATTCACTCTAAATAAAGTAACACTACTGCATTTTTCTCCTTGTCTATATGGAAATTGTACTCTCATTTTTTCCTTCCTCCAGTGTAAGGAGGAAGGTGGGAAGATCTTTTTTTTTAAGAAATAAAACATTTGAAAAAGAAAGGCCTACTTAAAAAAAAGGCATATATTTTTCCTTCTTGGACTCTGATTTATCTGAAAGCAGCTCAAGCTTCCTTTCTCCTTCAGAGCCCAGGTCCTGTTCTCCAGCATGCCAAAGCACCTCTGGTACACTTGGCTTCACAAGAATTTTCAATGATATTTGCTTTCTGCTAGCCCACCAAATGCAAAAACTTGTAGAATTAAGAAAGCCAAAAGAATGAGGTCAGGGCAATAGTGATGGGAATGCCTGAGAACATGGCCTCTGGCTGCTGCATTACTGTACCAGGCAGCATTCAGACAACTTTTCCATGATATTGCAATCCTGAGATTAGCAGATGCCATGTAAATCTCTGTAAACCACCATACCGTATTGTATATGGCAGTGTTTAGCACTCAAGGGCTGCTTACCTTGTTTCTGAGATATTTTTTAATAGGTACGTTGTTTTTTGCATTTTGTTGCTGTTCGTTTCTAAAAACTAACCAAATGTGGAATCTGCGGTTGATAGAAGGAGTTAAGTGAAAAAACTGTGTTTTCTTCCTTTGATTACCAAGCTCTTTCAGATGAAGTAATATCATCTTAAAAGATCTTTAAGTAGATAACCAAATGAGATATTTTAAATGAAGGACTTCATAAAAAGTCTTGAGAGAGGCTCTTTAGTTTTCCTTTCAAATAATCCTGGAGAGTTCACCAGTAAAGTCTGCTGTTTTGATGTAAATTGCCTGGAGAACAAGGCACAAGTGCAAGCTCGAGCTCAGTCATTTCTCTCACACATGCATGTGCAAACACGCAGTTGCACAGGGAGCTTGCAGACAAAACCAGACTCTTGTGACAGGAGGTTATGACAGCACAGGTTTTGGTCACGGAACTTTTCAGTTCTGATTCCTATGTGACGTCATCCCTGGTTTTGGGAACTAGCTAAATTTCTTATTTATTTAAGGGACTTCAACAAAGAACTTAAAATGGAAACACTAATCCCAATAATTAATGCCTTTTTCTGCAGAACAAATGGACTCAGTGGATTTTTATTTTAGTCTAATCTCTTTTTAAAGTCTGATCAAATAGTTTGGGAATGTTGAGTTCCACATATGAAATGTTGCTTGTGACCAATTAGAAATACATAATGCTGTCTCTGTTCTTATTTTGGGTGAACTCTGTATTAAGCCAAGGACAGACTTGTAGGTCTCTGAATGCCCTGGTGCCAGCACATATTAATTTGTAGCTTTCTCATATTCTCCATGATCACGGAAACATAGACAAAGCTTATGAAATAGCTTACGAAAGACTTTCACCAGCACTGTTATGAGAAGCACTCTGCTGAAGATGCAGCTTCAGGGTCCTTACATTAACTTGGCTTCTTCTCCAAACCAGGGTAAGTTCTGCTGCTAAGAGCATTGTTTATAGCTGTGCCTACACCAGGGCTAATTACTGCACAAAAGCTCTCCATAATGGTCCATATAGCCAGGTACCCTATATTCAGAAATGGGCAATAACAAAAACCAGTGGAAGAGAGAAAAGAAATTATGCAGAGTGCCTAAAGGCACCTTCAGAAACATTTACAGGTTTAGAAATCCTAAGCCATAATTTGAATGTAAGCTATTATGTTTAAAATATATAGTAGAATAATGCTCTGTAGCTCTGATTAGTTTAGGTTTTGATCAAGATGTACTTTGGACCTTTTGCAGAGGTTGGAAATGTATTTCCTTGCGTTGGTTTTAAGCCTGTTGCTTGATAACCTGATTGATTGCTGCCTATTTCCTCCGTGTTAAGGAAAAGGGAATAATCATTCCCTGTTTATTTGCCCTGTGTCTTTCATGATTTAATAGCTCTTCATTGCATCTCCTGTGCTGTCTTGATCTCTTGCAGTTCTGTTATTGCCTTCAGGGAAAAAACCTCTGAATATATCCACAGATGAACGCAGTGAGAAAACATTTTCTTCTTTAAATCATTTCTGGTATCTTATATAGTGCCTTGAGGGCAGCCTGTTGACTTTTTCCCAGTGATCCTGACATCTGTTTTCCGCATGGTAATGGCTATTTTAGAGCCTACTACAGGTACAGTTAGGGTAATTTTTCCATAGTACACTACTTTTAATGTATCAATCCAGTTGTAACATGAAAGAGTTACATAATCAAAACTCTTATGCCTATGCTAGGTCTGGAAAAAAGAGGGGTAAGTCCATGATAAGGCATGGCTTTGTTTTCTTAGTCTTAATTGTCAATATGTCATAACTCTGATTATCCATTTTGAGTCAGCTGTTACAAGCTGCAACTTATCTCCTAGGGCACACATACAATACACTGTTCACAAGTGCTTGAGTATGTCACACCTTTCATTTTGCTGCAGTATTATTAGAACTGTGGAAACATTTATAGGACTTCCACGCCTATTCTCGGGTTTTTTTCTGATCATTTTCCCTGTCACTTTTTGGTGATTTTTCTGCCAACAGTTTAATAAATGTATTTGAGAAGTTCATGATCCACAGTAGATAGCTATTGATTTGCAGGTTGTTGCAACTTCATGAGCAAAGATAGATTTAAATATGTGTTGTGTTAATTATGCAAACTATGCAATCAAGCTACACATTGGCTCTTAATTTAGGACTGGCTCAAGCACAATAGCTTCCTAATTGTATAATGTATGTTGCTAATTGAACTGTATAATGCAGCTGTTAACCACAAAAGGAGCATAGAGTTTCAATTCTCTCCTGATAAACAAGTGTGCACCTGAGAGAAATGCTGCCTTTAGAATGGGAATATTTGAGTGTTCTTAAAAAGGAATCTCTTAGGACATGCCTATGTTGCTGAACCATGCTTCCCTTCAAAGGTAAATGCACGGTTTGGGGTGGAGGGGGGAAAAGAGCAGTTTGTAGCTATCAGCAAAATTAAATTCTTTTCTCTCCAGCCTGCCTCCACCTTTCTCATTCTCTTACTATTTCTCGCAATGGTTTGAGCCCTAAATACAGAGTGACTAGGGTAACTATACTCAGGGTCTGCTTATGTGTAGTTCTGCATAGACAAAAGGGTCACTAATGTGAGGACTGAAATAGTTAGCTCTGTCACTGAGGCTGTGTGTTGCACACTTCATTGCTGGCAGGCTGAGCTCTGTGTGTCACTTACCCTGCATGTGCAAAAACTTACCAGGCTTTGTTTCAAAAATTATTGAAATGACCTTGCAAGTAGCCAATTAATTCTATTTAAATACTTACTAAAGGCCAGAGAACAAGCACAGTGCAAACTAAAGCTAAATCTTCAAATGTTGTTTTGCCAATAATTAGACTCGGGGCCTGCAAGCAATGACCCGCTATTACAGTTTGCCTGAAAACCCTGACATTTTTCCCCTGACAAAAGTGGTATTGAATGCAGGGCTGCCATGAGAGAGCTGCAGTTGCATTCATTGACAGTATGCCCGAGGGTAAGAGACTTGCATATACAAGGTGTAGAAAATACTTAATTTACTTGTTAAATCAGTTCCCTCTGCTGTTTCCCATTAGCGAAAGTCTTTGCCAACTGTGACTGTAGGTCCTGCTAAAGCTTCATGGAAACAGTTTCTTTTTGCTCCTGTTTTTGTAGGTTGGATCTTAGTTCTTTGTGTGTTGCAGAAATTTTGAGTAGAGATTTCTGAATGTGAGAAGGAAGAAGCTGGGCTGCCTGAGTGAGCAGAGCTGAACTGAGCCACTCAGGTGACAGCAATGTGCTCTTCTTTTAGGTGTTCAACCCACCCAATGGTGCTTTGCCTGCCAATGTATAAAACATGCCTGGAAGTAACAAGTAAAGCATTTTATATCTGCCTTTGAAGGGAGGTGTGTGCCTGTATTTTCTGGTTTGATACTGTTCTGTATGTAGCACATATCTTTCTAAAAGGCTTTGTTTGTGGACAGGTAAAGTCCTTTCCATGTAACAAGTTTCTTATCTGTAGCAAGAGACTTCCTTTCCTTTTCTATTCTTTGTCTTACTATGTGTTTGCACTTTGCTTGCATGTTGTGGTTGTTTATGGTCAATACAGACATACTACAGTTTTAATTATATGTATAATTTAAGTGCCTAGACTGTGAAGATCTTCCATGAGAATATTATGCTAACGGAAAAACTAAAGATCTGTAAATTCTCAAATGGCACTTAATTTTTAGTCTTTTTTTCACTCTACATTTATGTCACTACTTAATTTGTAAAGTTACAAAACTGTAACCCAAAATTTGGTTCTTATTCTTTGTACTTACAAGCCAAAATTATTTAAGCAAAGCCAAACCCACTGAAATGGATTACATGGCAAATTTGCTCAGGCATTGCTGCTAGTCTTCAAACCATTGGACAAGAATACTCATTTCTAAGACCTGTTCATTGTTCCACTATGGACAGGCAAATTTGGATGCAGGATACCTTTTCTTTATTCTCTAGAACCAGATGATGTGGAAGGAATTCTGCTTTCTAAAGCAAAAAGTTATGCTGATGAGAACATTTTGCCTCTGAGTGTCTTAGCCTGCTTCACCGGTCGTTGTTTCAGATATGCTCAAGAATAAAGATTCCCTTGTCTTCCTATGGCTTACCTCATTGTAGAGGTAAGAGTCATCTTTTAAGCTTAAATGTAGCCATAGATCCAAGCTATCCCAAATAGTTTTTGCAAGGTCGGAATCACCATTCTTTCGTAGCTTCACCCATGGTTTGTGCTTCTGGAGAGTAATGCATCGCCGCTGTGTCCTCATCTGCTTAGTATCAGTTAAATAATCGTGAGGCCTGTGGAAAGGGTTGTTATGATTTTTTTCCCCCTTAGAGATCTGATTAGAGAAAAAAGATAAATACAGGGAGTATCATCATCCCAAAAGCAATGTACTGTCCATGTGCTTAATAGCTAACTAACAACTATAAGGTAGGTCATGTAGGAATTAGGGCTCCTTCCCTCCAAAAAGATGGTGGGATCAAAAGCCCAGCTGAGGTGGATCTACACCAGTGCACACAGCAATAGCAACAAACAGGAAGAGCAGGAAAACTGACTCAGTTACCATCACAGAGACATGAGGGGAAGACTCCCCCAGGTGGAATGCTGCAATGGATGGCTATAAACACTTCAGAAGGAACAGGCAAAGAAGAAGAGGTGGCGGGGTGGCCGTATGTGTTGGGGAGAGTTTTGATTGTCTAGAGCTTAATGATGGTGATGATCGAGTTGAGTGTTTATGGGTAAGAATTTGGGGGAAGGCCAACAAGGCAGGTATCCTGGTGGGAGTCTGTTACCAACCACCCAACCAGGGCAAAGAGCCAGATGAAATATTTTATAAGCTGGGAGAGGTCTCACAGTCTCTGGCCGTTGGGTGAGATGTCAGCTTACCGTGTCTTCTGGAAATACAACACAGCAGAGGACACAGCCTAGGAGGTTCCTGGAGTGTGTGGCAGATACCTGCCTGACACTGCTGGTGAATGAGCCAGGTCCACCACTAGACCTGGTGTTTGTGAACAGATAAGGAGTGGTGGTGTTCGGAGGCCTCTTGGGCACAGTGGTCACAAAACGATAGAGTTTTGATTAATGGAGAAGTAAGGAGGGACTCAGCAGATCTGTCGCCTCGGACTTCTAGAGGGCCTGTTTAGGAGACTGGTTGAGAGAAGAGGGGATCAAGTGCCCCCTCAATCAGTTCACAGATGACATAAAGTTCAGCAGGAGTGCTGATGTGCTGGAGGGCAAGAAGGCTCTGCAGAGGGAACTGGACAGGCTGGATCAATGAGGACAATTGTAGGAGGTTCAACAAGGTGAAATGCTGGGTCCTGCTCTTGGGTCAAAACAACACCAGGCAGTGCTTCAGGCTGGGGGCAGAGCTGGGAAACTGCCCAGCTGAGGAGGACCTGGGCAGAGTGGCTGGAAAGCTGCCCAGCTGAGAAGGACCTGGGGGTGCTGGTTGACAGCAGCTGAACATGAGCCAGCTGTGCGCAGTACCTTGCTTGTGCTGGTACCTTCCCTCTGAGCAGAGCTGCTCCTCTCTGGATGAGGTGATTGGATGGCTAAGGATGAGCAGGAGATAAAGGAGATGCAGGCTATGTGTGCAGTGACAATAAATAAATGCAAAGGATGCTTCAGAAGAGGGAAGAGGTTATGTTAAGGAAGAGAAGAAATGGATGTGTCCCAAGGGGAGAAGGAGGAGGCAGGGTGGGATGACCATGTCCCATCGAGAGCTCCCCAGATGTCCAAGGTAGACATCTCACACAGCACAGCGGCTGGTTTGCTGCTCTGCAGCTGTGGGGTCGTTTCAGGAATGGTCCTGGTAGGCTCCAGAGGAAGTTAGACAGCTGTGCTCTGCCCTTGAGATGAACATCACGACGTGATCGAAAGACCACAAGGAGGAGAGCAGTAACCAGCAAATATGGCAGATTCCACAGGGCTCCCGTTGTTGACAGGTCTAGCTAAGGCCTAAGGGAATATACTGTTATTCCAGGAAGCTTTAATGATTTTAGCAGTTGGCTTGCAGGGAACCTGGAATTTTTTACTTTTCTGCACTGCAATAACAGGTTTCCTGGGGTGCCATGAATACATTATATTCACTTTGTTGTGATGCTTTAGATTTGATTTGATCTCCTTCTTTTTTTACACCAGTGTGATCTCTTGCTTAATTACAAGTATAACTCTTTTTCTTAACTATTAGAGATTTTTAGTGTAACTTGTGTGTAATTTTATACAAGTGCCTGAAGGCCAGACTGCTAAGTCTGATGCATTTCCTCTAAGAGAGGTTTCTTGCTTTGGTGAAACAAACCTTGGTTTCCAATGTGGTTGAGAACGGTGGGGGAAAATGCATGTCAGTGTGTGTATGTCCCATATACACATGATTCTATGTAAAATGTGTTTTTCTGTATGCATGATAATAGGATATGGGTATAATGATGCATATTTGGAGCACGGGTATAATTTCTGTTCTCATTCATATGACTTGGTGACAGGTTGTTCGTGTTTATAGTAGATACATTCGAGTATCTGCTATACCATACAGGCCCAGCCTGTACTTGGTGTTGTGGCCAGACTGGTGCTTTCCAGGCAGCTCTTGCAAGTGTTCAAGATTAGCTCAGAAATTGAGGGATATTCAAGGAAATTCACAGTGGTAGGTTGTTCTTACTGCTACCACATTTAGGTCCCAAATAAACCTCAGCAGAATGTTCCTTGAACATCAAGAAACAAGGTTTTTTTAGGTTTTTCTTGACCAAGCACTGGCACAGGTTGCCCAGAGATGTGGAGTCTCCATCCTTGGAGATACCCAAAAGTCATCTGTACATGGTCGTGGATTGCTAGCTCCAACTGGCTCTGCTTGAGCAGGAGGGCTCCAGAGGCCCCTTTCAACCTCAAGTATTCTCTGGTTCTGTGATTCTGCTCCACACTGGAGTTGTTTTGTACCTGTTCATGTTTAGCAAGACTTAAACTCCCCCTGCATTTTAATCCCATCTACCATTCCCTTAAGAAGAAGTAACTGAAGGAATGAAAATATTTTCTAGGAAGATATGAAGTCTCAAGATACTTCAGTCTGGTATATCATCTCTGCTTCTGCCACCTAGATTTGATTTGCTCAGGACTAATGACACGCCTTCTAACAAGAGGATTATTCATGTGGAAGTTCCTGCTGCTTTCTGTCTAGCAGAGATATGCCAGGCAATTCCTAGGGCTTGGTGTAATCTTTTTTATGCTAACTTTTTAATTAACTTAGCAAAGCATGGCCTGTATTTGATCTAGCTGAACCATCCACTTGGATGGCTCACAAAGTTGAGTTTTCTGAATTGGAAAGGAATGCAAAGCACCCAGACAACATTGGCACTGCACAGTGAGAAGGGAAGAGCTCCACTCTGTCAGGAAAACAATCCATCTGGTGCTTTTCATCTTGATCTGCAAACAATTTGCATGGTCAAATTGCCCATGCCTGTTCCTTAGAACCTGTGATCCTCATACTCTTATCCCAACTGTTTCAGCGAAATTTTCCCCTTCAAGTTATATATATAAGTTTGAGTTACAAAGCAGCTAGTAATGTCATGGTGCAGAGGAATTTTCTTGATGTTTTAAGAGAGCTAGTTTCCTTCTCATTCCAGTCCCAGGAGGCAACAAGGGATCTCTGTAGAAGAAAACAGGGCTCTGAGACCATCCTATGCACGGGAAGCCAAGTATCTTGTGGGAGCTCTGGCAGTGGTCTGTGCCTCTCAGGTCTCGGTCCTTTGCTCCCGGGGCTGTCATTCTTGCTTCCTTCTTGTCCCTCTGCTCTGCTGCATTCCTCCTGGCTTGAAAATTCCTCAGCATTGGGGCTTCTGCCACTTCAGTATGTGCATGACTTAGGTGAGATCCCTCTTTCCACACACGTACATTGTGCCTTGAGGTGTAAATCAGGGTGAGCAGTGCAGTCCCGTTGCAGACTGAGCAAAATATCTGCTTTTCCCAGACAGAAGAAAAAGTAAACAATGACAGGCTGGCAATATTTGCCATACAGCAGTCTTGTGCAGCCTGTGATTTGCAGTCCATGGGTGATTCATAACACACAGAAAGATGAAAGGAGACATGATGGCTACAAGACACCCTACCTTCTGGTCATAGCAATGGGAACATAACTTTTCTCACTGGCAATGCCCGAGAGAAAGAGTGCAACTTATAAGAAAAATAGATACAAGGATAGTGGCTTCTTTTCCCCCACAGTGGTAGATTACTCTTTGATTTCAAAATGGCTGGAAAACACTGCTTTCAAGCATACTGCCTGCCAGCAGGAATTGATCCTCTGGGAAATAGTCAATGTCAAGCATAAATAAGTTTTGAAAACATACTGGCTAAGAGCTGATTGTGACCAGCGAGTATCGATAAGTGAGATTAGCTGATTTATTTTTAAATACTGTTTAATTAAAGCAGACTTACTACTGCTATTGACTTTGTGGCTGTGGTAAAGCCCAAGGCAGGTGGCTGGCTGTTACAGAGGAGCCATTCCTGACTGCTATCAGAGGGGCTGCTTTCAGCAGTGCTTGTAGAAACTGTGTTGCCTCTGTGTGGTATGTAGTCAGTTTATTTTTGGATGACAGCACAAATCTTCTGGCAGGTCTGTGGTTGCAGTTACAAGGCTGGGGATGACAGTGAGAGTTGGGACTGGGAAGGGCTCTTTCTCCTGGGTCAACACTGGGGCTGCTCTGCAGCTGAGAAAACTCAAGGGTAAATCCAAGTCAGACAGTACCGAGAGGGATTCTTGTTTCTAGGGGTTTTTCTGATCAAACCCCAAAATACTCCTGTTTGTTGGGAAACAAACAAAGAGGTTTTTGAGTGTCACCTTTACTAAAGGGTGGAGCAGTTAAGGAATTGGTCCACTTCTCCTGTCACTACCTTGCCCAAGGCAAAGGCAGTCAGGAGGACCTCAGCCTCTCCTTTTGAAGTTGTTCCACTTTGGATAAACAATTAACATTTACTAGAAGAGGGACTGGTGCTCAGGAAGTCTAACCTCTCAAAAGAAGACCCGCCAGGCTACTGATTCATGCACACACGTGTGTTCTCTCTCAATGAATAGTTAATGTTTTATTAAGGGTGGAACAGTTCCAAGGGGATGATTCAAATCTTCTCCCTGGATCCAACACTTGGCTTTCAGCTAATATGCTTTTTGTTCCATTAGAAATGTCATTGCTTTTACACAACTCCTTCTTCTTCTCCTCATCTAAATGCCCTTCTTTGTTTCAGTTGATTTTTGTTTCGTTACTTGCTCAGACCCTGCCCTCTCCTTTGCTCCTTGACTGTGAGAGAAGGAGATCTATGCCTCCGTTATATTTGAGATTAGCTGAGTCTGCAGAAGAGCCAAAGGTAGGTTTTCCTCTGAACCAGCCTGGGAAGGGCTAAAGTTTTCCCATCTCCACCTGCCTCCTGAGGCATTTGGAGCATATTGCCCCTCACCTGCTCCACATGACCTTGATGAGCCTGTAGGTGCTTGGCACTTCTCAGTAGCCTGTTTCAGAAATTAGCAGATGTGCAAGGGTGCATTCAGTCCTCATCAGATTCATTTTCACCACTGCCCTCCTTCTGCCTCTCTCAAGGTGGTTTTGGAGGAGGAAGCACAAACTGCAAGTGGTAACCAGCATGTGCAAGCAGTGGGGTCATGCCGTATTGCTTTGCAAATGGAGAAACCCAGAGGGAAATCCCGAGCTGAGGACATATACATCACCTTTATTCTGTGGAATACAGCCCCAGCCTGAACCTGAACCTAACCTGGATTCACATGAAAAACATCTGCTTTTTGGGACTGTGATGTGTTATTTGGGCTGTGGTGTTTCAGTCTGGGTTTTTGTGTTGAGGTTGTAGATACATTTCTCTGCCCACACAGTGACATTAATATGCATGTTGTTGCACAACATGTCCTGTTCTCTGGGGGTGGAGGTGGACGGAGAAAGTGAAAGTAGGGGTGAAACAGCTGGAGGAGATGAGGTTGTTGTCTCTGCACTGTTGACCTGACAGGTTGGATCAGTCACAACCCAGAGAAGAATTAATGGCCTCTTCGTGGCTGATAGTAATATCAGTGGCTAAGTGGCACTT
The DNA here is from genome assembly GCA_013397055.1 of Pachycephala philippinensis. NCBI lineage: Eukaryota > Metazoa > Chordata > Aves > Passeriformes > Pachycephala > Pachycephala philippinensis. Next base: position 1,501,121 of record VWZT01012036.1, read on the forward strand.
ACAGGACTGGTAACTAACTGAACTGCAGATACAGCCATGGACATTGTTTGTTGACCTTCTGCTTTCCTTGGTTCCTTCTGTCTTTTGGCCAACAGGTCTCTTCTAGCCCCTCTCTCCATCCCTAGAGATGTCTCTTGTCTGCTTTACCTCCAAGTGGTGATAGGAGGGCTGTGTAAAACAATTATAAAAACTCCCATGGTAACTGGCTCCTTGGCTAACCAAGCCCCATCTGTTGCAAACCACAGCAATTGCATTGATATCCCAGAGGCATTAAACCATTCCATATGGGAAGTTTTGCCATGTACATAACCTTGTCCACAACAAAGCCTAGTAAAGGAGTTGTGATGTTAGGAATAAACAAAACAAGTCAAGACAACAGTTAACATATTGGGAGAACATGTCTGCAGTCTGCTAGTTGTAAATTATAAATTCCAGTTGCCCACTGTGCGGTTGTGGGAGAGGAATGTGAGTGACACCAGCACCTACACCCAAATCTCAGATCAGTTGTACCAACTGCTTCGAGTCAATTTGGTAAAAATGTTTTAATGATATCCACTATTCTTCATGTGAAGCAAGTTGATTCTGTGATTCAAAATGTGTACGGCTTTGCAAATTGACCTCAACTCTAGATTTCTGGTGTTTTTTAGAGGACAATTATTGTGGCCTTAACATGTTTTCTCGGTTTTGTTGTTGTGTCCGCCCCCAGCATGAGCTCCACTTCCTTGCTCTCTGAATAAACTGCCTCTTACATGAAATTCTCTAAGACCTTATCATGGTTTCCACTACTGCATATGGCTTTTTCTTATCCCAAATAGCATTTGAGGTAATTTGGACAATGCAGAATGAATTCAGGTTATGCTATCCAAGCCAGCTTAGGCTAAGTTTTGCCATGGTAGGGAGAGAAAATTAATGATGTAATTACACTGAGATTTAGTGACAGGTTAAAGGGCAGGATCTCAGAGGAAATGCAGTAAGAAGGAAAAGTCATTCCACTTTTGAAAACCATAGCCAATATTCCCTCCAAAACTTGCCAGCTGCTGTTTGCCTTTTGTTTTGCCAATGGTTTTATTACTTACTTTGTAAAGGTGCCAAAGACACCAAAGAACTTGGGAGCTTTTATTCCAAGTGTGGATTAAGTCTCTTCTAGGTGTGGTGGTTGTTCAGAGATTATGCTGTAAGAAAAGCTAAGCAGTGCCACTTTGGGATAGGGAAACTACAGCATAGTAGCCCTCAGCCAGGGAAAGAGATATCTGAGCTGCATCACCTTCATTGGAGAGATGATATTCACTCTGAAAAGCATGGACAGAGGGACCGAAGTGAAACAAGCTCTGATGATTTTCTCATGTAAACCCCTGCTGTACTGCCTTGCTGGCCTTCATTTGGTCTGTGCAGAACACAGCCCACCTGCAGGTTTTGCACATCTGGTCCCTACCGCTGCTTGGCTGACTTGGGAGTGTGCTGGGAGCAGAGACGCACAGGCTGTGTCCCAGTGCTAGCCTCACAGCATGCCTCTGTGTGTGATGCAGCTGGCAGTTTGGATATTGAGTTGAAATGCAGGTCCCTTTCAAGCGGTGGGCTTGGACTGTGCAGCCTGCAATTTCCAACTGATTTAACTCATGAAGCATCTCTGCCTCCGTCAGAACTCTGCTGCCTTTTTTGTGTGTTTACAGAAGTTTTGTCCTCTCTCTCCCTAATAACACCGTCTCCTTGTGGATCCTAACAGATCCAGGCAAACTGAAATGGTTATGCTACCAGCAGGGTAGCAAGTCTCCATTTTTCATTAGAGACTTAGAATATGGGTTTTTTAAAAAGCCCCAAACAACAACATCCAATGAGGAAAACATTCTGGGAAGCTGGTGTTTTTCATGCGTAGGTCAAAGACAAGCCTTCCCTTTCAACAGTTGAAATGCAATTAGTAAGATACAGCTGTGACTCATTCGGGCTCTCCTCTGAAGATCTGTATACCAGGGGCTTGGAAAGGAGGCTTGCAGGAATATGGCAGATGCATAATTTGCAGCTGCTTTCAGGATACTTCCTAGTCTCTTCAAGTAGCAGATATTTTAAGATTTTTCTGCAGAAAGTTGAAGGAAATATTCTTCCTTTTCTTTCTACTCTTAAGCACTCTTTTCTCATTTTCCAGATCTGAGCAGCTGTTTGCATTTTCTTTCCTGTTGTAACTGTCACACTTTAACTCTTATTTTATATTTGTTAAAGGCTATATTTTTATGAGCTTGTGGAACACGTTCCACAAGTACTTTCCTTTTCCTTCTGGTCATATAGTAACTTGTTTTTAAAAGGTTATCTTCAGCAAGTCAAGGTATTTTGAAGAGGATTTTCCTATGTTTCATGACAGCAGTGAACAGGTAAATCAAAACACTGAGTTTGAAGCACAGCAGACACCTCTTAGAGGAAAAGACTGTCACTTTATAGGTTTTCTTCTCTGAAGAATAGCAACAACACAGATGTTTCATCAACTGCATTTTCCCTGTCAGATGAAGGAAATTCTGGTCACCACTGTGTTTCATATTCTGCATGGGTGTACTTCTGCAGACAGCAAGGGTAGTTTGGAGGTCTGTCCATGCTCCACATTCACTGCAGCCCAGGCAGCTCTCACGGGTACAAAGGACACTGGCAGACACCACTGCCTGAGCACTTGTGCTGCAGCTTACCAAAGCTGCTGAGCAGATGGGAGAGCACTGTGGCAAACCCTGTCCTTCCTCTCTCTACAAGGTTAATATAAAGCAACTTCCCATTCTTTTGCAAAAGCTTTTTCATCAGGAGGTTTCAGTTTTGTATATTTTTTCTCTCTGATACCTAGGCTAGAACAATTTGAGGTGCCATGGATTTCACAGTCAGCAATATTTCAGCAACGGTTGCCCTACCTACATTTTCATGAACGCAATTTGCTAAGATGGAGATGATTCTCCATGTCAACATGCAGAGAGCAGAGCCTCTGGCCCTGGTTCAACCAAGACACAGCCGAAGTTCCATCAGCTGGAAGAGAGAAAGAATGACAGGGTTACTACTGAACCTCTGCTATGGGAAGGTATCTTCTCTATTGAAGTAACACAGGCCAGCAGTCCTGTTTGAGCAGCTCCAGGACCAAGACCAGAGTGTGAGACCCCTTTCATCAACTGCAGCCATGCTGACTGCAGCGTAGGCTGGAAAAGACCTAAAGAGAATGTTTTCATATTTAAAACAGGTTGTTACATACATCAAACTAGAACGTGTCTTCCCATGATTTGAGAGAGAAGGGTAAAAAAACGAAACCAGAATGTTGGTTATAGAAATTGCTAACCAGATAAGAGTGTCTGCTAAGATATTGTTCTGACTGGAAAATGAGCTAAAAAGCAGCCACTTACTGCTAATATTTTGGGTTAGAAACCTGGGGGGGGGCGGGGTTGGAGGCACTGAGAGGGACTATTTTGAACAGGATTTTGGCAATGGTAATGATAATCTGCCAGAAATATTTAATATCCACCCAACTTACCTTTTGTTGGTATTGAACTAGCACTCTGTGAAGTGACTGAGAGTGGTGGAAGGAAGAGGAAACAAACAGATGAAAAAATAACACTGCACAGTGTAAAGCAAAGAGATTATTATGTGTACCCTTTTAAAATGAAAACAAACCCCCCTCTCCATTAAAAAAGAGCAAGAATAATTTTTTGTGTTTGTTTTAACATGAGAGGCACAATAGTTTGTAAAATGATGTTTCAATTAGCTATGATTTATTTTCTGCTGTTACGCACTTTCCTTTTCCACAATTGTTGTGCTGTGACCTACAATTGCATTCTAATATTTTGGCATGAGTTTTGAGTCTGCAACAACAGACACTGTGAGGCCATGCAGCATATTCTGGTTGGTCTCTGAGATCCTTTCTGAATGAGTGATTTTGGCCTTGAGAAAGTTATTCGAGATGAAGTTAAGGAGAGCAATTCTCGTTCATAAGACCTCTCTTGCCTTTTAAGGAAGACCTTTATAGTCAGTTTTTCCCCTGTTTCCTGTCAATTTTTTTCATAGAGAAGCTAAACTGGGGTGCTGCCCACAACCCTCTCCTCTGAACTCTCATAAATGAGCAGAAACAAGCAGTGCAGTTCCAGCTGGCCAGTAAATGAAGTGTGACAAAAAGATTTACCTTCCTATTTTAAAACAGAACAAAGCTTTAAACTGCTGTACATAGACAGATTACAGGCATTGAAAAAAATTAAAATAGCATATATGCTGTGTAGCAGATGACAAGAGATTAATATTTCAGTCCTTCACAATTTTTACTCCATTTTCCTCAAGTGTTTTATACAGCTCTGAGACACCTTAATTGCTATGGGATACCTTCTCTCAGCAAAGATTTCCAAGAATATTGCCAGTTTGCAATACAGGGAAAGAGAATACTTAAGTAAAATCAATATGTTTAAAACAAACCCCCTCTTTCCACTTAAAAGTCTGACTGTACTCCAGTTAAGGAATAAAGCTAGGGTACAGTGAGACAATTTTGAAAAGGTGTAGTTTTGGGCATGATTAATGAGCTTCAACTGAAAATACTTATTGGTTCAAATTGCCTGGAGAAGCTCTAGTTCAGTAAGTGAGAAGGCAGAGCTCAGCAAGAGGAATGGGAAGCAGGATGTACTCAAAGTATCTGGTTCTGAATATGTAAGTTTAGTAACTCCAGATCGATACTTCCAGCCTCTGTTGACAAACCACTGTTAGACTTGTGATAATACCAGTGGCACAGGGAAACTCATCACTGTGTATGTCTAATAAGATGAAGGAAAGGTGTAGATAAATCATATAGTAGTGACCTGAATATAGAGGAGCATGTTGCAGTGGTGGTTTCTTTTGGGTTTTTTTCTACTGTAAAGAGTTATTGAAATGTTGTAGTGTTCAGCCTTAATTGTCTCAAAAGGTACAGTTAAGATGTTCAAAAATACGTAAAGTCCTCCTTCCCACTGCAGGCATACGAAAGATTGTTAGATTTCTGCTGTTTTCATTCTAACAGCAATGTTGAACAGGTAACTGCTGCCCCAGGTGTTGCTAAATGAGCATAAGAGGCTGTAAACCTGTTTTTTTGAAGTCCTCATAACCTCCTGGAGTAGAAAAAGGGACGTCTTTGGAATGGGTGGTGCAGAACTTTTCTGCTTTCATGAAGAACAAAGCCCTGTAAACATTCGACAAGCAGATCTCTCACTTGATTATGCAGACTATATAGTTTTGGCAAAGAGCCAAGTCAAATCCTTTTGTGATCACTATAAAGCTTTGAACAGATCCTGTACGAAAGTGGAACAAAATAGAATTTATTCTTTCAAAAAACCAAACAGAAATACCCTTTCAAAATCTAGCAACTCCATCATCTTGGCCTTATATATGTTTGTTCTCAGTCGCTGAGAAAAACCTTTCTAATGCCATCAGGAACTCAGCCTACCTCTAAGGTGAGTGACTGCTTAGTCACGGTGTACAGGAAGGACTTAAAGGACAGAGAGAGAGAAAGGGAGGTACCAGGCGTGTCTGTGCAAAAAGAAATTGTGACCTGGAGTCTGCTGCTGTCAGTAAAAACCTGTAATTCAAATTCCACTGTCCTTTTAGAATTTTGTTGGCTGTGAAGTGAAGCTGCACATGTAACTTTCCATCTGCAGTGAGGATGCTGCTATAGCATCCTTGGAGGATGAACATCGTGAGAAGTGACAGAAGCCTGCAGCCTGAATTTATCAAACCCACAAACTGAACCTGCAAAATACACTCTTTCACAAAACATATAGCTAAGTAGGCAGCAACATCTCAGTAGCTAGTAATTTCAGCATGAAGCCTGTTATTAGTTACACTATTTCCCTAAGCACACTAAAAATCTGTTAACATCAGAAATCGTGAATCAGCATTATTCATCATAGTGCAGGTTCCTCAGTTCTTTTAGTGTGGGTCATAAGCAAGTTTTCTTGCTAATATTTTTTTTTAGTATTAGGGATACAAATATCCTATTTGCTTGCTGTTTCTTTATTGCCTTCCTCAATATAAGTGTTTCTTTTGTGTTGCTTACAGTTCTGGTTTTACAGGAGATTATGTTCTCCCTTCCCCTCCTTCCAGGTGTGTACTAGCTGAGCAGCTGGTGTGTGACAGCATTGCTTCTCTATCTACAATGCTGAAGCTCACACAGATACCGTCTTTGCTGTAAAACCGGTCCCCCAGTATTTAGCACAAGTGTGCCATTTCCTCCTCTCAGGCCATGATATGAATATGGTCTTTTATATGCTACAACTGGAAACATTTGGGAGTTTCAATAGGATAAACTTTTATGAAGTTACATGTCCCTTGCAAGTGACACCGCTGTTGCACAGGGAGCTTACTCTTTCCATTTCCCCTCACATCTTCTAATCCCTGTGTGAAGGCCAGGCAAGGCTGTTCCCTGGCATAATCTTGAACATTAAGAAAGATGCCTGATTAATGCATGTGCACATGCAGCACTCCACACAGATGTGCCTGTTAACGTTGGGGCTGCTGTCAGTAATGTGCTTTCTGGAAGACAGGAAGCTCAGCCATGCTAAGAAGCAGAGCACAGGCCATTCCTGGGGACATTCCTGTGGTGTTCAGCCCTAAGACAGATGTGCAAATGGAGTCTGCCTTGTTTTCTGTCCTGACAATTTTTATATGGGAACTAAGCAAAGTATCATTAGCAAGTGAACTATTTTTAATGAGTAGATGCTTTGCTTGCTAGTCCACTAATTTTGGCAACTGAGAAGACAGACACGCTTGCTCCTATCATAGGTAGCACCCATAAAATGCAAACAGATGTATCACTACACAGACTACATGAGGATGTTGTAAGAGAGGATATAGCCTCTGTGGGGTAAATCTTGAAATCTCATGAAGATCCCTGAATTTAAGCATCTAGCGTTAGAAGAGAGATCCCAGAATATCTGAGATATCCACACAGAGCTGGTAGCAATGTCACAGGAACTACAGAAGGTCTGTATCATGACGGAGGCCAGGCATCTACAGCATTTGAGTGTCTGAAAGGACAAGAAGCCCAACAGTTGAGTTGCAACCCTAAGTCAGGAGGTGTCAATGAAAACATGGTTCAGTCCTCAACAAGTTGTTTTCTCTAGATAATCAGTGTCTGTCAATGGGAGCACAATTCAGCATGAAACAGGCATTATTTCAATATTTTGGGTTGTGTTGCAGCCTCCTGCTGTAGAAAGAAACACCTCTGTTAGAAGTTATGAAAGCTGTCAGCTACAAGGCGATACTTGAGCTCAGTTAGCAGGCCATGCACACTACCGTAATGCCTCAGTAACAGTGCAAATGTTGCAGAACAAGGCTTCCTGCAACACATTTTTGAAATAATAATAGTAATAATAAGAATAATTGGATTTGTCTTGCTGTGTTGCAGAGATACAGCTTTCCCAGCTAGTTTGAAGGCTATGTAGTTTGCCTTGTCCCTTCAGGAACAGCTGCTTGGTTTCTGCCGGGGAAGATGGATGGTCCTTGCTCTCCCTTGGTCAGGTCAAGAGCTGAGCAAATGCACAGAGCTGATAGCCTCAGGCAGTTCATCACCTATGGATCAACACCACTGCCTGCAGCCTCTCCTGTTTTCTGTTTCTCACCCCCTTCCCCCTCCCTGCCTCCATAAATATGACAAGCGGTGCTGCATTATCCAAACTCTTCTTCCACAGTGGAAACATCTGCAGCTTGAATGCTCCTGCAGAAATGTCACTTGGGGAAATCGCTCTTCATTTTATGAGAAACCTCTCTTTCAAGCCCTCAGAGGGGCCAGGGAGGGAGGGGACACCGGGTTTGACACTAGTTCTGTGTTGTTTTTCAGGGATTTTGCGGAAGAATGTTGTGTCTGATTTTGTGGATTGTCAAAATGAAGCCAGATGGCAGTGGATTAAGTGTAATGCTGTTTTGTTGTTCTTGGGTTCGCGACTGCGCTTCCCCTTGAGCGAGGGAGCCCTCCCCGTGCAGCAGCCCCAGCCCTGTGTGCCCCCGGCCACCGAGGGCCCCTTCCCATGGGCTCCCAAAAATGCTGCCCTGGAGGGGGGTAGAGTGGAAGCTTTCTTTTGGTGAGGACTGCTAATTGGAAACTGCTTCCTTGACATTTTTCATGCTTAGATTATTCACCAAGAGCCTGTTTGCTGCGCTTTCCATCCGACGAAATACAGGTATTTTCCAATTGTAGTAATGGGTTTGCTTGCTGAAGTGAAGTTGCTGGGTGAGCAGCTGAGCCAGTGAAGCCTAGTTTCTTACAGTTTTGTGTTTGGTAGCTGTATTTCCTGATGTTTAGAAAGGTGTGAGTTTAATTGAAGTGTTTCCCATGAGGCATTCAGGAATTTCAAGCCTTTTGTTGATTCCTCACTGTATTTATGGTTCAGTCTTTTCTCTGCATATGAATGCTTAGTGGCGTCTCTGTCCTCTGTTACTCTACCTTATTTTCTTTACATGTATGGGCAGATAATATCTTTGAAATCACTATCTTTTGTCAAAATTAAGGTAGTGGAAAAGGCCACTGGAAGATACAGAGGGAAGACATGTAGACAGACACAGACAGACAAAGGTGTGATTGCCTCAACTTTGTTTCCCTAAGAAAGTGTGTTAAGGATAAATTATTAATTAGGGAGGAGATGAATTTAAAGCTGTGATTCTGAGCACTTTCTAGTTTCTTAATTAAAGGTAGACAGGCAGAAAATTTCCTCTTGTAAGAATTGTTCTTCTCTATACCCTTTCCCCTAGTCATGACACCTTTTTCTTTCCAAGATAACTTTTGTCTGACTGGGTTACAGAGCACAGTCCTGCCACTCATTCAGAGCTTTGTGAGGGCTGCTCAGGGTCTGCTCCCCGTGCTCAGCAGCTACAGACCAGTGCAATTCACCCTAGCTTATGAAAACCCCAGCAAAGGATGCTCCACATTTTTCCTTTCAGACTGCAAAATCACTTCAGCCATAAGTTGAATACTTTTCCCTTAATTTATTCCTTCACGATCATTCATTGCAATTTCAGTTCAAACCAGCAAATTTTATTTTGTAATGAAACTGCCTGTTCTCATGGAGACCAGTAAGAGTTTGTTCAGGCTTTTTCCTAAAGTCCTTAGGCCTGGAAAGCATTCTGACAGAAACCTGCTGCTTGATAACACAGGAGAAACCACAAAGTCAGCGTTGCTGCCTTGTTGTGCTCTGTCCTGTTCTTTCCTAGGACAGCTTCTTAGCTGCTCAGGAATTTGTTTGAAAGTCAGCCGTGCTTCACAACTGTTCAAATATTTTTAGCTTTCTTCAGCAAATCACCATCCCCTATCTTTTTTGAAAGTCAGTCTTTCCAGAATGTCTTTCATGTAATGCACCAAGTCCTGTACAGATCCATGTAATGTTGAGTTGTTCTGGAATTTCTTGTGCAGATCTAGTCTCTTGATCTCAGCGGCTTAGCTTTCAAAGTCTTTGATGTACAGACTGTCTGTGTGGCTTGCACAGCACAGTCTACTCTAACAGTTTTTAGTAGGAGAAACTGGCAGAGGAGAAGGGCTGCAATTAGGGTAATGTTTGCTACTATATTGCATGTTGTGGTAGGGTATAGATAGCCTTAATCTAGTCACTGTCCCCAAAACATAAGTAATGGCAATTTTATAGCGACCATCTATTACCAAGATGCTCAGAAAGACTGGGGTTTCCTAATCTTCAGTTCAGTGACTTTAGAGATAATTTTTTCCTGATTCTTGAGGAGATACCCTGGTGCTGTAAAGGAAATTTTTCAGAGAATTTGCATCCTAGTACTCAGCTTGTAACCTCTGGATTTCACCTTCTGCCTTGGTGGTCCAGCGGGGGCAGCCCCAACATCAATTCTGAGTGTACTTTCATCTTCCTTGTACTACACTGCACAGCCTGGAAGGTATAAATTAGACATATTCAAGTATTTCACTAATGTACTGAGTCTATTTCAAGCACAAAATTCAGTAATTTTCTGTTAAACAGAGGTAAGTTTGGATGTGCTTTTGTTTGTGTTTATTCTCAGAAGTATTTTTCATTTATAATGTGAGCGTCTCCCCCTCAGATTCTTCTCCTGTTTTTCTTTACTGTATCCTGTTGTAATATTCCCTTTGGAAGGTCTTTTAGAGAGTATTTTTTTACAGATTCTAAAAACTTCCTTCCTGGCATTTGCATTCTCTCTTCAGATGTCAAAATCAAAGATAATGGTCCATTGCTGGTGTTTTGGGAAGGGAGGGGTAGGCAAGGGAGTTTGCAGTCTCTACACAGTCATCAAGTCAACTTACTTTACATGCTGTGTGAGGGACTTAGTGTGTACCAACAGTAGCTCACTGTTAGCCAGTACAAGAAGGAGACATTGAAATTCAAAGCAAGCATTTTGAAAATTGTCAGTATTTTCTGATCCATTTCCCCACATACAAAGCGAACAGATCTTCCAAGGAACTTTGTGAACGTGGTGCAAATCTAAATACGAATGGCGATTTTGTCCGCAGGGCATGAATATAGACTTGTTCTGTCAGCACTAGGGATGCTCTGAACAACCGCCTCAGTCTGAAGCCTTTGACAGATAATAGTAATGCCATTCATTTACCCTTAGCAAGTATCTCCTACAATGTAGTGTCAGCACCAGTTCCCCGGCAAAGCAGCAAGAGAGGTCAGTAGCATGAAGCACAGGTATGTCATCATCGTTCAACTCCTGCCATCATATTATACACAGAAACAGTTTGATGCCTTTTCTGTCCCACATCTGGAATATTTCAGCATACGTGGTCTTCAGAGTTCAGAGGCCTAAAACTACAACAGCAAATATTATGTCAACACTATCAACAGAGATTCAATTAGATGAGCTGTGGTACAAATGCTTTTTCAAAAACATCTGCTTTGTATGCCTGGTTTAGACCTTAATTTTCACATTTTCAGAAGTTATTTTCTCTGTTTTGCTGAAGAGCTTTCTGTGGTCTTGCTACAGCCCAGAACACACCGAAAGGGGAAATGCACTATGACAGTGACCCAATAATAGATTTCTAGAATCACAGAATATTCTGAGTTGGAAGGGACCCACAAGGTTTATCAAATCAAACCCTTAAGTGAATGGCCCATGCAGGTATCAAACCCACAACCTTGGTGTTATTAGTGCCGTGCTCTGACCTGAGCTAATAAGTCAGCGAAATGGACTTTCTGAATTTCTTTTAAACAGTTCTGTTGCCACTTCTAAGGTATTTCATGCTACAATGTATAAAAACAAATGTTTTCTCAAGGAGATCTCATTTGAAATGATACTCAAGCATTCACATTGTAGACCACAGACAAATTCACTACTGCTACTATTTTGTTTCTGAACTGCTTAAATGTCATTCAATCTTCTATTGAATTTTATATATGTATGCATTATATAGAATGTATTACACAGTTACATATTCATTTGTTATGGTTTTTGAAAACATGCAACATCTGAATATACAGTGTAGAAAACAACTATAGTTAAACAAACAGATCCATGACCACAGTGTAGAAAACAACTATAGTTAAGCAAACAGATCAATGACCACCAAAGTGAAGGAATTTTGCTCTAGATTCATGACTGCTGTGAGCTTCAGGAGAAGATTTTCCTGCTGTTTGGATATTTAAGACCACTTTACCACATTAGGAACAGGAGCTCTGCGTTCTAGTAAGACTTCACAGAGAGAGTTTTCTCCCAGTTTAATGTTATCAGTTTTTCATCTCCACGTGAAAGCTTACCTGCTTTCACCAAACTTGTTTAATTGCTGTTGAAAGCCCCTGTCATCTGTAAGAAGTGGTTGAAATTGTTCCTTGAATCCAAAAGTCACTCTGGGTTCTCAGAGACTGACAGGTACACAAGCACAGTTACATGAGCTGCTTAAAATGCATTTTCTGTGTCATGGGAGGACAGAAGCCCAGGAAAGGAGGCAGGGCTTGCTCTACACGGGAAAGGTCAGCAACACAGCTGCTCCTCTGTCCACTGTTTTCAGACCTTTGGCTTTGTAAGTAGAGCAGTTTAGGACAGAGTAGCACTTGCTCATTTGAGCTTTAGGTTACATCTCTGAGCTAAATACCTTCAATTATCACCATCTCAGTTTGCAACAGGCATTGCTAAGGAAGTTCTCTGTATATGTATAACACGTTCTACTCTTCATTGGCCTGTGTGTAATTATGTTTTTGTGTCCTTAAAACTTTTGTTTCTGGTGTAATCTCTACTGTATGCATTGCTCTCTCCCTCCAGTAAATAAATGAACAATTTAGCAGTTGGCATGTAAAAGGGGTGTGCTTAGACTGATGCTTAACTCACTTAGTAAAAGAGAGGTTATCTGCAAGATGTGCACTATTCCCTGTTTGCTGAGCTTGCTGGATCAGCACACAGTGCCTCAATCTCCAGGCAACAATTAGATATTGAAAAGGAAACAAGCTTTGAATAAAAACATTCCTCTTTAGATCTCTTTCTATATAGTAACATGATGCTAATAATGGAATGAAGGGTAAAAACCCATTATCTAAAAAAAAATCATAAAAGCATGGGTATTTCCCAAGAAGACAAGCTAAACAGAAAACAGAGGAATGTGATACTTGTGATATTTTGCTTAAATCCACCAAGAGCTTGTTTCAGGTAGCATGATTCATAGACTGAACGTGCTGGGCTGCTCAGGAACCAGTGGGTTGAAAAATTCTTAGGTGACCCCTTTCTGTGTGCTCTTTCCCAGCAGCTACCTTTCGTGGTTTGCTGTGTGGATGTACTAGAACTTGCACTGCCTGTGTGGATGTACTAGAACTTGCAGTGTGTGTGACCAAAGGAACATTTGCATTCCTAAAGACACACCATTCCTCCAGTTGTACCAATTAATCCAGTAAAAAATACAACATTTTCACATATGGAGAAGATCCCTTACCTCTTTGAGGTAAGAGCAGAGTGCCCATGGTGCCCATAGCATCCTGACTCAAATTTATGTCTTTGCAAGTTCTTATCATATCTATGGAAGCAACACACTTCATAAAACCTGCTCTGTTTTTCTTGGCTAGATTGCACAGGCTTTAAACACTTCAAGGGACAATCCAGAGTTTAGTGTTGACTTTTGTCCTCTTATGAGAAGGAAGATACCAGCGCAGTAACCAGGCAGATCTGAGATGTCCATGCACCCCTGCCTGTTCCCAAAAAGGTTCTGCAGAACTTCCTAGTTTGTGCTGTGTGGAAAAAAAGGACAGATATAAGTGGGTAACTGTGAGACATGCACAGCTATTAATGCATTTTTTTCTCCCGTGTGGAACACATCTGGGTTTCTTCAGAGAGTTTCCATGACTGGCTCAGGCCAGCACTGAGCCTTTTGGCTGAAAGTTGTTGCAAGTATTGCAGAAGACTGCAGTTCCTTGATAAGTTGTGCCTATGTGGCCTCCATGGAGTACTTACACTGATATTAAAAATTTTATTTGCTGAATTATTTTGCAAAGCCACCTGCAAAAACATGACACTTGGACGCAGAAAGAATGATGCTGAATGCCATTTTTTAAAGAGTGCTGCAGAGATTGTATTCCAGCCAGCCCGTGACAGCATTCCACAGGTCAGCACAAAATATCCATGTTGGTTTTGGACTGACTGCACACCATGGAGCTAAACCCTGTACTGCCTTGTAACATATACAGTACTAAAAGATGGAGAGATTGAATAGGTGTGGCTGGGACAAAATATCTTGGCTCTTGGGAACTGCCACAACTGTATTTAAAGCAACTGCATGCAGAAGGGGGTTAAGAAAGTAAATGTGGTTAAAATTCTCCTTGTCAGGAACAAATTAAATCAGCATGGTAGAGGATCCAAAGAGAAATACATTTGGAAATGCTTATATGCTGAAGCTGGGAATCTGGGTAATAAGTAAGAGGAATTAGAATTTATCAATAATCAAGATAAATTCAACTTAATTGTCTCATCAGGTTACAGTGCTAGGGGGATCAATACGTTAGAATATTGTATAAGTTGTTTAAGCAGACCAAGGGCGATAAAAGAAATTGTGTGAGAGGAATGACTTTGTCTATGACCTGGTGACATATATCTGCCTAGCTTAGAACTGGGAAGTGCAGGATCTTGGGAAATGCAGCACAACAAATATGCTGATTATCAAGGCTCAGCTGTGAGCAGGGGTGGGCAGAGGTGAGCAGGGGTCGGCAGAGGTGACATTATAAGTCACCGAAATGAATCTGAAGACAGTATGAGCTAGTATTGCATGGGGGGAGGCAACTGTGTAATTATGGGGAACTTTAATTGGCATACTTGCTGAAAATTTCATTTAGCTACTGATGAAACATCAATAGAGTAGCTTTAAATACTGGATCATAGTTCTGAAAAAAAAAAAAAAAAAATGTTGTTAGACCTAGAGTGGAAGAATTCTGCTTTTAGGTAGCCTGATAGATAAAAGTGAATTTATCCACTAGACTGGAAATCAGGTGTTGTGATCATGACCTGGTTACATTTAATATGCTTGAAGAGAACAGTCCCAAACCATAATATTCACACATGCTAGTTTGAAAAGGCCAATTTCCCAAAAAGGACAGCCCTTAATAAAACTGAATAAGGAGAGGCATGTAGGCATGAACAAAACTGAAAGTTTTTCAAGAGCTAATTAAATGGGCAAAACATTAAGACAACATGTACGGCAAAAGAAGACAGAAGGCAGAAATGGACTTAGGCATCTGTATACATGTGTTTAAACAGGTATAAATTTGTCCACACATATCTATATATGGGACTGCATAGGTATACATGTCTATAGACACTTGTGTGGGCATGTAAACACACAGTACTTAACATATTTAAATAAACTGTGTGGCTGTATATTGGAAAAATAGGCTATAAAAGGGAGATAAATATCCATTGATATTTATATGTTATTAAGTATGGAAATTACTAGTAACACCTAAACCAAAATCTACTCTTGGCAAGCAGATGGTGTTCTGAAAGAGTTTTAAATTTACATAAGGAAAAAAAAAGTAGCAACGATGTGAGCCAAGCAAGGATTGTAGGTACTGAAACTGTTAATAAGAAATGCATATATGGCTGAAATGTTCAGAAAATATTTCTAGTTTATGTTTGGAAAGAAAGAAGATGGTGTATATATATCACGTGAGGAGGATGAATTCTTTTCCAGCCCATTTGCAACTAAAAGAATGTTAGACAACTCCTACTTTTAGAAATCAGCTTTAAAGCAGTAGTCCCTGTATTACCAGCAGCTATGCATCTTAATTTTATTTTAAATTGGCTGAGAAATTTTCTGGCCCACTGATAAGAACTTTTGATAAATTTGGGAACAGTGGAGAAATCTCCCAAGACTGAAAGCATGGTCTTTTTTTGCCAATGCCCTATCAGCACAAACAGGATAATTCTGACAACAGCATGGCAGTCAGCCTGACCTCACTTCCAGTAAAATAATAGAGAAGCTGATATGGGAATTCAAGTATAAAGAACAGGAATATTATTAATGGAAGCCAATGATGTTTTCATTGAATTCAGGCCTTGTCAGGTAAGCTTGGCTTGCTTTTTTAATGTAAGATTACCCACTTGGTTAAAAAAGTTACTATAGGCCTAATAGAAACTGAAAGTTTGCTGTTTGATATCCTACCACAATTTGACCAAAAATGTAGCTTTTTGCATTCTTGTTTAAGAACATGCCAAGTGGCTAAGAGCTGGTGGATCAAAGGAGTTGTTACAAAATCACACTAAAAAGAATTTTTTTAGTGAGATTCCAGAGCCAGATCAGGACTCGGCCCTCTTCTGGCAATGTTCACTACTTAGTCTTGCAGGAAAAATACTGAACCTACTCACTGATTGCCACTGCATGGCACAAGAGAAAAGGGCATCTGAGTTGCCTAAAAAGTGGACTTCAGACTGAAAAAAAGTGTGCTTTAACATGACCAAGGGCAAAATTATAAACCTGGAAACTGGGAACATAAACCGTTTGGGGGAGACAGCTTCAAAAAAAAATAGAGACTTTGGAAAGACTTTGGAGACCTTAACGGGCAATCTTAGAATGTAGTCATAGCTCAATGGCAGGGCAAAATGTCTGGCGTGATCCTTGATTACACGCACAGAAGTCAAGTCAGGGCAAAGGTCTGATTTTGTCTGTGTTTATAGTATGTATGCATATGGAGAGACTCATGGAGTAACATCAATCACATCACAGCCAGCACTTTAAAAAAGGATTTAAAAACTGGATGAGAATACAGGGGATAGCAAAAATCTTACATAAGGGCTAGCTAATACACCTGCTATATTGGCAGGTCTCTACCACAGCCTTTTTGTTCCATATGAAAAATAGGTGAGGATGTTAGTACAAATATAACACATTTCGAGGTACAAGATACAGATACCAGCTCTTTTATCTTGCCAGGAAATGCATAACATGAATTGATGACAATTATCTCAGGTGGTGTCATCAAACTAGCAATAAATTTTCCATGTGTTTTTACATGTATGCACAATTAATTCCCAGAATGAAATACCAAAGAGACCAGTGGACTCCCCACCTTATGGTTCTTCAGACCAGAGTGGAATGCTTTTCTAGAAGGATTCCTGATAGGGTTAAATCCAGGCAGTGGGTTCCATAAAGGGACAGAGCAGGCGATGTGCAGCTTGTGACATGCAAGGAGTCAGACAAGATGACCTCCATCTCTCAACAAATCTTGAACTCTATGAATAATTTCCAGGTATAAACCTGGACGTAAAAGTTAACTCAAGAGTGAACTGAGCACACTATGTATTTGTACGTGCTTTAAGTACAGAAATTTCAGTCCACTTTAAAACAGTTCCTTTACTGTGTCTAACAAAGAATGGGAGAATTAGTGAGATGCTCTTTATGCCAGAGACTTCTTTGGTAATTAGGAGCAAATCACTTAATTTCTATGCCTTGATTTGCCCATTTCTAGGGAATGAATCCCAGCTTTCCTCAATTCCTCTCTTCATGCTGGAGAGACCTCTTGGGAGGAACTGCACAAACGTATTCTTCCAAAAAGGCACAAATAATCAGAAAACTTGGGAAGGGCACAGGGCAGATGTTTCAAATAGATCAGAGAGCTTTCACCCTGCAGAAGGTACTCATGTTACTTTGGTCAGCAATCCATCCGTACTGTGAACCTTGACGAGATAAATATAATTGTCCTAGGATTGGTTATGTAACGAGCTTGCTTTGCAATTTAACTAATGAATGTGTTGAGAGACCAGATTAATCTTTTAACTTCAAGAATTTCTCCCAATGGAAAACATACAGTGCCTGCCTATCTCTAATATCTATCTCTCCCTACAGCCAGAGTGATTTGGCCACATGAATGTTTGTTTTTCTTATGTATGTAAAGCTCACATGTTCACAGATTTTTTTTCTGGAGGACATGGAAGGACCCCAAGCTTCACTTGAGATTTTACAGCTGGGTCTATGGGCTTTCCAAGCCAGGGCCAATCCTGAGGGATGCCATGCGGGCACTTTGGTGGAATGATTTTAGTTGATGGTATGGCACAAGTTGCTGGTTTAGGATTTTTCCCAATAGGGCCATATTTAATCCTGTGCTCTGTTAGTCCATGAAAGCTGTGCATTTCAGAAAAATAGTAGTCTGGTACTGCTGTTGGTTCATTAATTGAGGACAAGAGATGATTTTAATCTTGGGATTTTAATTTCTTCATTATGCTCCTTCTCAGGAGTCATCTAGAAAATGTAAAGATATTGGATACAGAAGATCCAGGCAGTATATACTTATGATAAATGAAAAATTACTTCCCACAGTAACATACACTTTGTAAGAGCTTTGCCAACTGTAAATTACACCAAGTAGGTCAATTTTGGAAGTCAACATCTTATTTAAACTGTCATACTGTACAGAATTGCTATTTAATATTGGTGATTAATGACTGCAGAGTCCAGTCTAATTTCCAAGCAGACTGTCAGTGGCACACAGTAGTCAGCAGAGAGTCCATAGTACAAGTGCTTGGCAATCCTTTTATGTTTTGTGATCCAATTCAGGTTGCTCATTTTCCACAAAGAGGAAACGAGAGGGAACAGATATGAAAATGCTGGCCTGCATGCTGGAGTTGTTTTTTACACCTGATTATTCCCCCCGTAGGCTTTGTTCTTATTCTTCAGTATGCCTCTACAAGCTGAGGTGCAATCCCATGGGAGAACATTGAATGTTTGTGCCAGATGTGCATGTGGCCTGCCATTGTGGAGGTCAGGAGGGACAGTTTCGTCTGGGGGAGTCCAAACTCCTCCTGTCTGGTCTGTCCCCACCACTCCGAGCTGGGGCCCACAGCCCTTGATGCTCCTTTCCTGGCATCACTCCTCGCTGCTTCTCCACTGAGTCAGAGGGCGAGCCAGATCTACCTGTCCCCTTCCTCCTGGTCCCCATCCTACTGTCCATCCATGGGGGTCAGGGACAAGGCTGTAGTTTACCACTGTGGGTATGTCACAGAAATCCACAAAGAATCTCCAGTGCTGTTGAGTACTTGAAAGAGACAGCATGGCTCATTCCCCTGCCAGAGCTGTGTGGACAGGAATGTAACATGCACTGGAGAAAGCTCTTTTATTTCCTTTTTTGTAAGCAGTCTGCTGCCTGGCCTGGACCAGGGACTGGGAGAGAGTGGTCAGCACCAGGCAAAGAGCTGACATGACCCCTGCCTCTTCTGCTCTGGTTTCATGGGGCTTCACAGGAGGATGCACAGGCCTCTGTGTTTGCAGGACGCAGTGATCTTTTCAACCCAACACAGGTGGCATCCATTACAATATTAGCAACTAACATTTGATTATTACAATTTCCCCTAATGTGACTTGACTAGTCTTTTAACTTAGTTTGCACAGTGTGTACTGCCAATGCTTTTAATGTATGCTGAAATAATTTAGTTGAAGTAAATAAATTAGTAAGTCAAACACAATAGAGTTTACGGCATGTTGTCCTCCTGGAAATAATTTCAGCAGCAGTGAAGTATGGAATATCTGCAACTTGAAATGTCTGTCCTTATACCTGTATTTTCATAGCCTGAGATACATGTACAAATTTATTTTAAAATTAAACAGTTAAATACATAAATTTATTGCCTCCAATGTATGAATCTATACCAGGAAATTAGAAGTTTATCAAACAGGTGTCAATGCACCAGTCAGATCCATGATATGCTGCTGTCATTTTGCTGCAAATTAATGAATTGTAGTAGGAAAATGCTCTCACTTTCTTTGTGATGTTGGTGAAGAAAATCTGCCAGAGCCTTTAGCCAGCTGCAGGCAAAGGAGGGAACTGGTAAATAATACAGTACACCGGCTGTAGTTCAAAGGAGGTTCTTCTATGTTCCTTCCCAGCAGATGAAAGACAGGTTCAGCTAGAATCTTCCATCAACAGGTACCAAAAAGCTCACCAGCAATTTGGTTCAGAGCCAATAAATAACTCACCTTCTAGGAAAGTAATTTGCCTGGTATGTATAAAGAAGTATAAATGCCATTCTAGAGAGAAGAATTTGGACAGAAATGAGTGCCCAAGAGGGTTGTTTGGGTAAGCAGGAGAGCAGAGAGCTTTTTGTCTGAGCAGAGACTTACAGAGTGTGAGTGGAAAGGAAAACAGGAAAGCATATCATGAGATAGGAAAGGGTATTTAAGCAATCCAGTAACATTAGCGTGAGAACAAATGAGTTTGAGCTGGCCCTTAGTCTGGAAACTTAGAAAAGCCTCCAAGCAGTGGGAGGGAGGGCAAACTTGGCTAGTTTCTAAGATGGAAATTAAGCCTGTAACTGAGCGTCTGATGTGGTCACCTGTGACTACAGGGCTCTGGGCTTCCTGATCTAGGGCAAGCAGCCTCAGAGAGACCTCCCATGCGAGGAGGGATTTAAATACAGGCTTTGCTCGGTGGGGATGTATTTGCTAATGTTTAAGCTTCTGTAGCTTAAGCATGTTTTTAAAAGTACATTTCATATGCATAGTTCAATTTTGCAGACGACTGACGCATGAGGCTTGCATATCTGGCCCTGTGACTGCCATGGACATCTGGCCCCGTGCATGCTGTGTCTCTCCGTACTGCACCCATCCTGGGGGAAGAGCAGCAGCTGCACAGTGCCCCAGATCCAGCACGGCACTGCCTGGGTTTTGGACAACTGTACACTGAGCTCTGGCAGGCTGGCTTGGCAGGGACCCATCCCAGGTTTCCTGGAGCAACTTGGAGCAGAGGTGCTATGCTGTCAGGGCAGAAAAGGCAAATATTGCTGCAAAGCATCCATGCAGCTAAGAGTATGACTGTCACGCTGGTAGGACTTGACATGTCGGTTGATGATTTCTTAAAATAAATATTTAACAAGGGATTTTATAATCACAAGTAGCAAGTGTGCTTTTAAAATGTTTGAAGGGAAACGAACTTGCATAAGAATGAATTGGAGGCCAAGACCTGGTAGCCATAGATGTTTATATCAAAGACTGGGGATTTCCTCCCACCTGTTTTCAGTGTATACTGCAGTTGCTTGATTCAAGTCCATCTCCAAAGCTGCCTTGCTTCCTGAATAACACTTCCTTCCTTGGGAGCAAATGCTTAAGATGGCTGAAGTCATTGCATTTATTAGTGATTCATGTAGTTGGAAGATGAGGGTTTCTTTTCCTCTATTGAAAATATTTTCTGAAGAAAACATCTTTTTTGCTGCTGCTGCTGCTTTTGCTATTGACATTCACACTCAGCTGTTGCATCACAGTGCAGCAGCACAACACCTTATCTACAGTACAACGTTTTATCCCCTTCTTGGGTGCTTTTTAAACCGAAAATTACTGGGTAAGATGGTTTACTGCAGTCTTAATTTTACAACACTCAGAAAATTAACAGAGCTTGTATTTTCAGACAGCTGATTCTGGAGTTTAAAAACGGCTTCTTATGTGGTTCAAGTGTTCACCACCAAGTGTACAGGAACAAGGTGAAGATTCAGCTTCCAAACTATTGATTCTGTGTTAGAACTTGTGGACCCCATCTTCCTTTTCAAAGGGGAAAGCCAACATGAATCTCCTGTCTTGAAGCAATTTTTAAGATGGTCCACTTTTATTTGTTAAATTTGAACCATGTTGATTGTCAGGTTAAAAGAAGAAAAGAAATGCAAGGAAGAACCTGACTGAAAATGAACTTTGGTATATGCCGGAAAGTAAAGTAAAAGCTTCAAATTACACTATTGCATGAGCAGCCTGCACATGCTTATCTGCTTGCGGGAGACATGACTGGGAGGGTGTGGTCTTTTAAACCATGAATTGCTCAGGTTTATGCAATTCAGCTTTTCTGTACCTTCTGTCATGCCATAGGCTTCGCCATCTGACACACGGGCACCGGCCGGGCTGTGCCTGCCGCGGCGGGGCTGAGGGCTGAGGGCTGAGGGCAGGCCCTGCCCGGCCGCGCCGGCCCGGGCCCGCTGATCTACACCTGCCCCACTCTGCCGGCGGCGGATGAGAGACACGGCACAGCCACACACGTGAGTTGAAAGACTTGTATCTTTCTTTGTGCTGTTCCTACTTTTCCTCTTGAGCTGGGCATGAGTTGTTCCAGAGGAGCAAAAGTGGACGAAAACGCTCTGGTAAACAAACCAGCCCTGTTTCGCGGCGGGGGGAGTGGGCTGGAACCTCAGCTTGCACACTCTGGAGTGCCATGCAGCCAGGCAGTGATAAATATCTGCTGTGTCTGTCATTAGTGATTCAGCTTCCCCATAACCTAATGGAGGGATTATTTTCATAATCTAACAGAAAAGGCCGTAAAACATACCTGTAGGTTGCTGCGCTTCTTGGTAGGCAGCGTTAAAATACTAGTTACGTACATACGTGCTGATATGCAAAAACACTGTGCTTAGTTCATAACCTTTTTGTTAGCTAGATATGCTTGGGTTTCTGTCTTCCCCATTGCTAAGAAGGTCCATTTCTTCAGTAAAGTGTGTTGAAATCCAAATGATTGTTTGTGGAGAGGTGCCATTTGTACTGCAGCTGCTTTAGCCCATCGCTTTATTAATCCTCTGGAAATCCATTTCTTCCCCTCCCCCAGGTTAAAACCCACAAAGTCTCGCTGCAGCTGTAGGAGGTAAATTGAGGCTACAGTCACCACTGCTGTATCTTGCTGCTTGATTTTATGCATATAACTGCAGCTGAGGTGAGGAAAGAAAGAGAACTTGGTTCAGTTTTTATTTTTAGCTCATGTTCTTCTCACTTATTTAAACTTACACTCAGTTCTTTAAACATCTTGTAATTCAGTACAGGTATATGCAGCAGCTGCAAACCTGTGAATATATATGAATAGGCAAAACTTCTTATAAGTTTTATTTCTACCCATAAGACTGATTGTTTGTGTGAGAACGTGTATATTCACAGTGCCAGCACAGAACCCGGAACAGCAATGAGGATACGTGGACATCCTCACTCACCAAAATATATACTCAGAGTACTCAGTAGACAAGAGGTTCAAGCACATAAATCAGAAGGACCTGTTCATATGTTTAAACTTCTTAATATTTTGGGTTGTTTTTAATGACCAGGGATGTACTACTTGCATCAAGCTCTCAGCCACTTTTACATCTGCCAAGGAAAAGCACAAAACCCAGAAAAGGTGCATATTAGACTTGTGTGTCATGCTTTTTTATGCTGCCTGATGACTAGGAAAAGGTTCCTTCAACAGCAGGAACAGCAAGATAACCTTAAGTGACTGTACTGGGCACTATGCAAGGCACTTGTTTTCCTAGTCTTCTATAGAAATGGAGCTCCCACTGCCCAAAATGATTTTTGTTTGCTCATCCAGGTTCATGCAGAACAACATCAAGGCAGCTGCATCGCTTCATTGAAACAGCAGTGTCTCTTATCTGCTGTTGTTGGAAAAACACAAATGCTGAAGCAAATAAAAGCCAGAAATCACTGTCAGGAATTTGGAAAGCTGTTGCTGTGTGAGGAGTTGTATCCTCAATACTCCCATCTACTTTCCTAAGACTGAAAATTCCTCTTAAGGAAGTAATCTGTTACTAATTTGCTATTTATTCTTCCACCCCAAACCTCAGAGCCTATGTGTATTTTCCAAAGATATAAATTGAATCAATCTGGGAAAGCTTGTCTCATAGTTATCTTATCCTTGCCCCCTGAAAATGCTTTCCCACTGCTAATTTCTCTTACACGTTTGTGGTCCTATAGAAGTGTCCTCCCCTTTGCTCACATGGGTTCTGCTTTTGTAAGGGTATTCTTAGCCCATGTGTTTGAATATTAACTGCATCAGGACTTCGTTGTAGCATAGAGTTGGAAAGAGGAATGTTCCTGGCTCAGAGTTGTGATCATCTACTAGAAGAGAAAATTGAATTGTCTTTTGGAAGAAGTTTGAAGGTGCTGGCATCTTCCCCTAGCATAGCTTTTCTTTAGTAAAATGGGAATAAATTTTGCACGCAGGATGAGATGATAGATTAGCTTCATTTCACTTCAAACCAGGAAATCAAGCAGCATTGTTTCCAGAAGGAAGGTAAATTAATACAGGCTTTCAAATGTAGAGAGTCTCCTCCAGGCTGGCTGCTGGAGGGAACCAGTCTGGTATTTCTGGAGATGTCAGTCCTGTCTGCAGGACTGGGTGCTGCCACCTGGCTCCTCTGACAGTCGGGGCAGATGGAGGCCTGTGGCTGATTTGGAGGGACTCTGTGGCCAGAGCCTTTTGAGGAGGTAATGAGACCCCTCTTGTTAAAATGGCTGGACACTGGTGTCCTGCAATGCTGCCTGACTTAGCACTTGTTTGCAGTGCATGTCCAGTTCTTTCACAGAAATTAGAAGCTGTAATGGACAAATATGCAGTTGATCTTTCCAAGGCTTTCCACAAAGGCTCAACCTGAATCTGCAAAAGCAATCATTACCTGAATCATGGGACTCAAAGGTATTCAGCACAGAAGACAAACTTTCACCTTCAGAACATGTTCAGGGAATGGTTAGTTGGCAGCTCCTGTTGTACAATTGCTTCCCACTGTGTGCTGTTCCCATCCCTCTGAGTAAAAATCAATTGCTCCTTTATGAGGACACAGAACTCAAACTTCCTACCTGCCTAGCTGCTCCTGGTAACTCTCTCATTGGTCCTCCAGTTTCACTTTAAAACACCCACAACATTCTTACTGAAACAAAGAGTCTTAATAAAACAGGTTTTATGTGCCAGTAATTTCATATTAAGGAATGTGTCCTATTTCTCTGTCTGGATTGGTAAATCTTTCAGCAAATGGCTTGTTTGAAAGCAGATAAATTTTGATTGATTTTGGTTATACTTCCTGTCTACTCTTTGCTTGTCTTTTACCTAGTCTTTGCTTTCCATGCTTACAGCTACATGGTATAGATTGTGTTGAAATGCTGACATTAAAAAAAGTATAGGTGATGCTATTATTTTATTTTATTTTCCTCTACAAAGCTGATTTTGTACTATATACTTAACAGCATCAGTCCTCACAGGATTTTACCAGTAGAACCCAGTGCTGGAAAGTATAGCTTTGGTTTCTCATAGTTTCAGTCCGAGAATTCATCTAATCACACTACTGCTATTTAAAAGAATATCTCAGTTTAGATCCAGTCAAAAAAGGTCTGAGGCACTGAAATAAATATGACTTGTAGGAGGAATTTCAAAGAATTAAAAAATCCCCTGGCCCGCCTGCACACAACAGATCACATCTGATTGTGAGAAAGGATGCAGGAAGCAGGACAGTTTGAGCATGTAATTCCTAATTGGTTTCTCATCACGGGACTAAACAGCACACAATTGCTCTTCACACCCACAGAACCGGTTCTGGAAGCACATATTAATTCAGCCACAGACTAAACTATCTTTCCCAGTCTGGTGTCACTCGCGTGTCCTGACTGACAAAACCTTAGTAAGCCTCTTGTTGTTAAGGGGAATATTACAAGGCCATCAGCAACACATGCATGTTAATTAGCAGTGGGCTTTGGGGGAGTTCCCATGAAGCCCCAATTAAAGCATTGATGAATCAAGTCCAGTGAGTAGTACCATACTCAGGGATGTTGTTTCCCAGCACTGAACAGATGCAGGCAGAACCAGGCTCTACAGGATGTGTTTTGGTGGCTGAGGGCTTGGTCACTATAATAAACAAAATTTACTTGCTGAGACTTTTGTTGGGCAGGGATCTTAGTCATTATCCTGCTACAAAAAAAAAAGTGCCCTGGAACAGAAACTATTGCACAGCCTCATCTAGAGACATCTGCTTCCACTCCTGCTTGAATACTTTAGGTTTACTCAGTCTTCTATTTTCCATTTTACTGTACTGTACACCTAACTCCCAAATGAGCAATAGGGACTATCAGCAGATATAAATGGGCACTGTCAGCACTACTTCATAAGAGAGGTCTGTTCAAGAGCCAAAGTATAACTTGTGTTAGCCCCAGAAAACTGATAGTCAGACCACAGTAACTGGGCTGCGGGGTTCAGCCTCTTCAGTGTCCAGTATATCTCCCTCTTTCCAAGAGGGAAATGTGAAATTCAGCACTCAACATTGCAAAAAATTTGTAAGCTCATCAAAATTTCTTCCCCTTGCCCACTGAAATTTCTATGTATTGTGTGCTGCATATTGTGTGTTTGCCCATTATTATGGAGGCTGCCCCTGGACTGTACCACTCCCCTAAGTTTTTGAAATTTACCTGCTGACTACCTTACCAGGGCTTGTGCCCTCCTTTTTCCAGGTTCCCGAATGGGACTGGGCCCCAGCAGCTGTGATGCTGGGATTGAATGTCAGGGAATGCTTTCAGATTGTGCTATTTTAAACAGCAGAGTGTCACTATACTGTGCAGTTCTTCAATAGGGACTGGTTTTTCTGATTAGGATTTTTTTGTTCAGTCGTTTTTGTGGATCCAAGTAGCAGGAGGAGGAAAGAGTAAGATACAGATATAATTTATGTTATAGACATTTATAGACCCATGATTTTAATTGTATATAGTATATAATATTTAATAATAATTTTAATTATTTAATTATGCATTATATAATAATAACTATGTCTAAATCATAGTATGGGAGTTAGGTGCAACATAAGTAGACTTGAGATACAGATGATTAAATCCTTGCTCCACTGAATTTGCTTAATTTTTCCTTTGAGTGCAATGGACAAGAGGTTTTAACTCAAGCTTTTGCTTCTGTTGTTTAGACAAGTTACTCTCAGGAGCCAACTGCTGCAAGTTGTTGCTGTCCCCCCAACAGATGCATGTCCATAAAGCAGAGGATGCAATCCTAGAAGTCAGGAGTTTGTGAGGGCTTTCTCTCAGATCAGGTCTGAGAGCATCTCTGTGATCACATTGCTGGACAAGGATTCCTGTGACAGAATCTGGGCACTGGCCCCAAGGCATGGGAGCAGCCAGCTGCCCCTTCCCCTGCTCAGCTAACCAAGTAGGTGCTTCTAACCATGTGGGTTGCTTCTAAAAAAAGGTCCCCACAGGGTGTTGTGAGAACTCATTATGTAGTTTGCCAAGTATTAAGAAACTCCTGGATCAGACAAGCAGTTGTAAAGGCACAGTGTAATTAAAGCACAGCTTACTTTATTATGTGTTATTAGCAGGGTTATCCATCACGTGTTCTGCACTTTGTAGTTACTAAATGTTATCTCGTGGTCACATGTGAGAAGATGCTGTGTGGTTTGAGGGTGGCAGGCACCATGGCCATGGGAGGCAGGTTGAGGTGTAAGGTTTCAGTGTCCTGAGGGGAAGAAGTCCTCCACTTCTCTTTTGCTCCCTTTTCATGGGCTCTTCCATCCCCTGACACTGGGAGGGCAGAGAAGTAGCATCACCCATGTTTGCTGCTGACCCACTTGGGGCCCTGGGAGAGGATTGCAAAGACAGATTAAGATTTACTGTGAAGCTGTATTAAGTTAAGATTTTCACAATCCCATGCAATTTACTCTGCCTATTGTATTGTTATTTTAAAGTTAAGTAGGGCAGCCTGCACAGAGAACTTGTGGTCTGCAGTCCCCGTTGTAGAGACACAGCAGACACCTGCAGCAAGGACCAGGGATGCTCTCCCTCGTGCAGTTTGCATGGACTGTTGTACCTGTTCCTGGCTTACCAGCATCTTAGAAGGCAGCTGGAGCACATGGTTGTCCAGCCACAAAAACACAGTCTTGTCGTCTGCTCAAATGGCTGAAAGCAAGCTTGTGGTATTTGTAAGGCTGCCAGTCTTGGCAAAGTCAGACGGAGCAATCAGCCAAATTGGAGTGGTAGCGCACCTTTTGTTACATAACTAGCCATGCAATTTTATAATTTAGTATGTGAAATGCCGATGGCATTTATTATGTCAATTAGGATGAGCATATGTTTAGGAAGCCCTTGAGGAGTCAATCATAATTGCTCACATAGCCTTGCTTCGACCACATGATTGACTTCCTTTGAGCAGGTAGACCGTGTGCCTTTGGGAAGCAGTTACCCACAGCCTGCCCATTTTGCTACAACTCATCTTCGCACTTGGAGTCTGAGCTTGTAGTTCTGACATAAGCTGTTGGTCCAAGTCTGGATTTACTGGGCTTTGAAAAAAGCAAGAAACAGAAGTTACTACCTTAACCATCACAGTATTTGACAACTAGAGACATGCCAGCAACAAGTCTTCTCAGAAGTACTACTTTCTACTAAGGTGAGTTCATTCTTAGGATATGTTCCTTGTAGTAAGGAATACTTAACCTGCCGGATATGTACTGTCTTATTCAGATCTTCTCTTTACTCAGATTTTGTCCAGCTGTTCCTAATATTGTCAGTACTTCTGGGCTGATTTTTTTTTTTCATTTTAACATGCTGAGCAAAGTTTTGTATCCATGAAATCATCAGAAAGAGCAATCCAGGTTTGTGTAGGCGTGTGAGAGACAGACAGACAAAAAAGCAGAATATATTTCCATACATTCCTAACAGGCATTTCAGCTACATAATTCCACAACAAAAAACTTTTTCCAACATTGGTTTATTCTGCAAATTCCAACATGAGCCACAGAGAAAATAATTTTTTTCAAACAGTCTGGTGCTGGTTTTAGAAGTTTTTTGCGTGCAGGCACAGTATGACGTTGTTGTTGGGTCTCACAGCTTGAGCTACAACTTAAAAAGTTGGGGTTATTCACCTACCGTACTGTACCACGGGATTTTTCTATTCAGTTGGAAATGCCTTTCATCACTAAAGGCTCTGCAAAGTACTTTGATTGTTATAAGCTCTGAGAGGGACTTTTTGACTAATAATAACTTCGAAAAGCCAGCTGTCTTAAAACTGGGGCCAGGCAGAGGAGAGGTTTTGGAGCTTCTGTTTGTTGTCTCAGAGACGTTCTGTACTGATGTGCTGAACTTTTAAATACAACTATTTTCCTCTAAGACCCGGTTCTAAAAGTCTTTCCTATCATCTTAAAAGTCAAGCTGAATTCTTACCTGCTAAATTGATATCTCCGGGCTCCCCAGCTCTCCTCCAGCTACTGGCTTTTTACCTGGAGGTATGCTTCTTGCCTCTGCCCATAATAAATCTCCATCTAATTACACATCAGGCAGAAAGAAAATGTTGTGATTCTTCTTTAGTCAGAATAGATTTAAAAATAAGTGGAAAGGGGGGAGAAAAGAGAGAGTAGGGTATATGTAGGAGGATTTCTGGTCATGATGAATTGATAAGATGATCTGATGATAAGATTTTGGGCACCTTAGTGTTTTATAACTTTCCTTTGAACGAAGTTTTAAGTCTAGGCAAACTGACTCACCCCTTTGGCCTTTAGTGCAGCTATGTCAAGATTGGTGCAAATTATTACATAATATTTTATAGCCAGGTCTTTGAAATGTGAATCACTGTCCTTTTGAATCTAAAATACTGTATAATACATATTATTGAAGTATAGGTAACTTTATAATGCTTTCCACAACTGTTGTATAGTACCACCTTGAGCAGTAAAGTCAGTGGATGGAATCTATAGAAAACATCAGTTGGAAAGAAGCAGTTGGTACAAACCACAGTAATGGGAAAACTGGGAGGCTGTTACCAGTGAAGACAGTTTGATGAAAAATAGGAAGTTAAAACAGTTAACATTTTGCTAATGGCAACTCGTTTTCTAAAGGCAGTCAACCTGATACTTCATTATAAAACCCTGAATATGAAATAAGTTCTGTGATCTTGCAACTCAGATTCTGGCAGGAGCAGTAAGGTGACAGCTAACCCTGCATAACTGGAGGGCTGTGTGCTTTTGTTTGAGAGGATAAAGGAGGACCTCTGCTCTCTCCTAGCCATGATCCACTCTTCTCCCCAGTGTGGGTGAGCCACTAGATGGGGACAATGCCCACATCTCCTAACCTGCCCACATCTAGCCAGTGGCAGCTGGGCTGAGGCTTCATCAAAGAGCTAATTCTGTAACTGGGAAAGCTGTCAAGCCTCCTAGCAATTTGATGTGGATATTTTTTAACATGAACAGGCAAGATGGCAGTCTCCAAGCCCTCAGCAAAGAAGCTGATTATCAAGAAAGGCAGGTATTGGCTGCAGCATGCTCACAGCTAGTGTGGTGAAAGGAAGGCCAGGTAAAAGCATCTCTGGAAGAATAAGGAGCTCCTACCCTTCCTTACCTGGCAGCTGTGAATGCTGCTGTGGCAGAGCGGTTTCCTTACACGCCTGCACATCGGCCCCTTTGGCCACACGGTGCCTTGCTGATCCACGTAAATGGATGGCTGTGACTCACTCAGAGATGCACATCTGTAGGAGATAACGACCCATGCTGGGACTGGGGGAAGGATGCAGAATGACTTTACTATCACAATTTAGCTAAAAAGAGTACAGCAGCTCTGTCAGTAGAACCTCCACCTCCTGTGGGTTGTACAGCAGAGAAACAGGGTGTGAAAAGGCATCTGTTTTAATCAGCACATACAGGATTTTTTATACACATGCTTAGAGTGTATATAAAACAGGAGCATTAATAAAACGTGTCACTTAAACACAGAGAGAAAACCAAGCTAAACCAAACCCAAAACCAACTAATATTTGTCAATCTTACTGTACTATTTAGAATCCGTTTTCTTTACATATGCTGGCCACCCTTACCATTGACTGAAGATTTCATTACCTCCAAGCCATACTACTTCAGAACTACTGGAGCTAAATTCCTCTTACTGTTCTGCAGCTCATCTGTTTTGCTGCTCTGTTTTCCAGTGACGCCTGCTCACTGGCTTATCTTTCACCATTTGTGATTTAGGCTGGTAGCTGCCCCTCCAGGCTCCATGTCACTGTTTCTCCGGCCTTTAGGCATCCGGTTTTTAATTTTTGTGATAGCCACTCGCTCAATATCTTTCATCATTTAATTGTTTTTCTTTTAGCTTTTGCTACTCATTCTTTGCTACCTGAAGTTTCTTCCATTTTGTGTCATGCTACATCCAAGTGCAGCCTCCTGAACTGCTGGGTTAATATTTGACGGTGGCTGGGCAGAGGCAGTGGGGTTCTGCCACTCTGCTTGGTGAGCCCTCGTCTTGCTACACTGCTGCCAGTGTAACTGTGGTGGTAAGTCAGCATTTAAGCTTAAGATTGGTTAAATGCTTCACTGGGATGGGACAACTATGAGCTTGTTATTGCAAGGAGATGAAAGGCATTATCTCTACCTACTCTCCATGTTTATTGTCCAGGCTTTTTGTGTGGGTTTGGTCTGTTATTCTCTTAAATGCTTCTGGTGGCTGCAAATTCTTAAGCAGTGAAGACCAGTAACATGCAAACTCCTTCAAATCAGTGCAGCCTGTTGGGTAACTTTTTAACAAATGTGTTATCATGATAGTGGTTTTCACTGTGGTCACAGCCCTGGTGTTATTTTATGCCCTGATGTGACCACTGTCATTACAGCTTGTGGCTGAAAACTTGGCAATATGGATATCCAGATAAAAATGTTCTTCCTTCATCATTTGTATTCTTGTGCTTCAGGCCTGTTCCTTGGACTGAAGCTTGGTTCACCACAGTGTCACAACACTGTGACATTCTTATAAATCAGTACTTGATTTTCTTTATCCAAGCCCATCTGTGCTAGGTGCTGTAAAACTATGCCAAATCTGGGACCTGAGTTGTTGAAAACTTCCTGCACAGCAGGGAAGTGGCAAATGCTGGTGGTGTCTGCTTTGGCATGGCACCACCACCTCCTCTAAAAGCTTCTCCTGCCAGTCATCCTTGCAAGAACCAGTCTCTGTCAATATGGCTCTGACTACAAGAAGCATGAGACTGTCAAGGTGACATCCATGTCCCTCTGAGGCTGCCAGTGGTGGCTGACACCAACTCGAACATAGGATTCCTCCCCTCTCTTCCTCCCTCAAGGACAGGGCTTGAAGAATAGAGGTTCAGCCAGGAAATAATTGCCTTTTCTATTTCACTGTACGTCTACCTGTATAGGTTTTCTTGCTCAAAGTGTATTTTTGGTTTTTCTTCATAGGTTGTAGAAGAAGTAGAAATATGCACTAGTAATCAATAGATCAAATTAAATTCCTTCTCCCCTCTCCTCTACAATGTCCAAGAAGAATTAGGACTTTAAGCTTCTGGAAAGGACATGATACTAATTGTGTAGCTATTATATGACAGCACACAAATGTTATAAATACAAATGACTGGAAGCATTGCAAACAACATCTGTCTCTGACTGAATCTGTGCAATAGCTCTGTAACACGCCCTCCATACTAACTCTTTTGGTGGTGTAATCACCTCCCAAAGGTGGCAATCATTCCATTGCTTGATATATCCAGCAGTTTATGAAGGTTCATGGGTGAATGTGGACCAGGTTAGCCAGAAGGGGCTGAGTTTTTGGGGTTTTTTCAGAATTTATATTTTTATGTAGTCAAAATGTTCTAAATAATAGAGGTCATAGGACTTGAATTAAGTTCTCCTAAAAATTCAGTGCCTGTTACTAATAAATGTGGATAGTTTTGTTTCCCTGTGCTGTAGCAAGCTTTTGTAATTTGTGTAAACATTGTAATATTCAGGTACAGCTCCCCACAGCTGCCCTTTTTCACTAGCAGTGCATTATTAGTATGTCAGATGGATAAAGAGTATCTGTAACGTGGCCAGGACAGTCAGACTTTGCCTCCTCTGGGGCTTCTCTCATCATTTTTGCTGGAGCAGAACCCGGCCTTAGGGCAGTGATGCCTCTCTTTCTCTGCTGTCATTGTGAAAATAATTGCAGTAGCTTTGGAGCTGTAGTACTGTTTCCAGCTGTACCTAATTTGTATCAGGGGTCTTGCTGTGTTGTACATGTGGAAGTGGAGGAGAGGTACTTTCAGGGTAAGGGCACGAGGTTGGGAAGGGGCTGCTCAGATGTCCATGTTCCTATTCCTGGGGGCTGCTCTTTCCTCAGAGCAGGGCTCTGGCTTTAGCTTTCAGGTTTGCTGATGGGAGCTGTGTGTTGGGTCTCCTGCCAGCAAGAAGCAAGAATTCTGTCCTTGAGAACATCCATGAAGCAACAAAATGTTGGAGTTGGCTGTATTCTGGTGTGTGGTGCATGGGGAGAGCACCCACGTGGGTGCTGAACCTGTGTGTAGTGGTAGAAGATGACATGGTGGGGGAGTGGAGAAACAGCATGATACTGCCACATCCCTGGTTGCCCCAGGTGCAAGGCACTCTGAAAATGTAAGAGAAAACAAAGTTTATAACACAGTGCTATTTTTGTCATGCTTTATTGGTTTCTAATTCATTTTACATCTATTTTAAAAATCATGCAAGTTCCCAAACCATTCTTGCAAGCAGTCCTGTTGACTTGAGATGGGCTCCCTCCATGAGCAAGGGATGCCGAGAGCAGCTGGACACCCATTCACAGTCACCCCACTTCATTGAGAAGTTATCCAAGAGCTTCCTACAGGAGCCACTCACAGTGCTCAAATACAGCCACACACGCTGTGCCCTCCACCACAGCCTCTGATAATTTTTTATCTGGTTTCATTTTGCTGTGTGTCATCTTAGTAGAACTAAATAATAATTCCTATATTAAGATAACAGGTGGAGCTGCTGCCTGCGCTATGGAGAGATGTTTGTTTCTTCACAAAGAGCTTTTCATAAAGCTCTGGTGAATATTTTTACAAAAGGAAACATTTGACCTAGTTTGGCGTATTTTAAATATTTGCAAGGGTTCTAACAGGCAATGATTTTAATTCCACTGAAGCTACTGCTAATCAGGAGACAGAGCTTATGCAGAACTCTCTCTTGCAAGCAAAAACAGGCACTTAACATAATTGCTTCATAAGAATAGGATCTAGCAAGGCATTGAAGTGAATGTTTGACATTTAAACATCTGGTTAGAGTTAGTGGGGCTATTATTTTACCTTCATGTCAGAAAAACCTTGCCATGTTAAAGTTTAATTTCGCAGGTTTAGAGCCCATGAGCTTTGCATAAAAATAAGGGTTTATTTATATGAAAATATGCTCTGTCATAGTCAGATTTTTCTTATTATTCTTTCCCTCATTTGCCCTCAGACATGGGTGTCTGAGGCTGACACATTGTCTCAGCAAATTAAGTCAAGCTGAAAGCAAGGGTACAGTGTTACGGCAGAGCAGCAAATAAGATTTACATTTTCAAGCAAGAGCAGTAATTAGGCCATTGCATATTTTATATCTTCATGTTTATTTTCAGAGTGGTATATCAAAATAAGCATAGAAATAATGAGACATAAGTGCTCCAACAAGCAGTTGGGGTTCATCAAGTAAAAACTACAAATTACTCTTCAGTTTTGCTGCCACCCACAGAGTTTACGTCTTTAAAATACCAGCAGGCAGGTGTTGTGGCCCGAGCTAATTGGGTTTGTAGTTAGGGGCATACTGGGTTTCTGTATTACAAATTATAAAGAGAATAGGTCTCCTTTTGAGCAATACAGTACTTAGCATTGTGCTGTGGATTTTGCTTCAGTATGTGAGGTGTTTGGTGCTTTGCAGAGCAAATGAAGTTTTGAACTGATTATGCTGGTGCAGATGGTTATAACTGCTTGACTTCAGGCAGGCAAACTTTGAATGCCGGGGTCCAGGTCCATTGCTGCTGTGGTATGAGAATGGTCTACAGGGTCCCAAGCTCTAAATTCTTGCGACCCAAATTATCCTCCCTCTGGCTACACATACAGTGTTTGTATGCTTGTGTGTATTAGGGTGCTGCTCCCCCTTGCTGGGCTAAGCAGGCAACTTGGCCAGCAGCCTTTATTCTTACCTGTATTTCTGCACACAATCTGGCAGTGTTTGCCCACACACAATGCTGCTTTTCTGGCAGAAGTAATGTGGCCGCAAAATCAGCTGACTGGAACTGCAATTATATGCTAATTTAAAGTTTTCAACCATTAAATGCCTGTAGTATTTTTCCCTCTCTTGA
Source organism: Pachycephala philippinensis (assembly GCA_013397055.1). Taxonomy (NCBI): domain Eukaryota; kingdom Metazoa; phylum Chordata; class Aves; order Passeriformes; genus Pachycephala; species Pachycephala philippinensis. The sequence goes on from VWZT01012036.1 coordinate 1,535,367, forward strand.
TATCTTTCTTTACAATGAGAGTAACTGTGTAAATTGAGCTAGATTTATGAGAAAATAAGTCCCTGGAGTTAAGTCTTTCTTTTTTTTCTGCCCCCTACTTTGCTTTACTCTCCCATCCCAAAGATACAATCCTTCCCTAGTACTTGCTATAGTACTTCGTATCCAGATACATACTGCAAGTATGGTAAGAAAACTCAACCCAGAACATAATCCTTCGGCTTTCCTCCCCACAGATCTGATGGCACACAAGCCTTGCTACAGCTCTCACAAATAGAAAACGGGTTGGGTATTCCCACCTGCCCCCTTTTGAATTGCATCAATTCTGATTATGAGCCAGAAAGAGGAAGAAATGGAGGATAGCTCCCCACCACTCTGTGTCACCTGCGGCCAAGCGCATTTACCGGAAGAAAACCACTTGTACAGCTACACCGAAGAAGTAGATGATGATCTGATATGCCACATTTGCCTGCAACCTTTGCTTCAGCCATTAGACACGCTCTGTGGTCACACCTTCTGCACAGCCTGCCTTACAAACTTCCTTGTGGAAAAAGACTTCTGCCCCATGGACCGCAAGCTTGTGATTCTCCAGACGTGCAGGAAGTCCAGCATACTAGTGAATAACCTCCTGGATAAGCTAATGGTTAGCTGCCCTTTCACAGAACACTGCTCAGAGGTTGTGCAACGGGGTCACCTCGAACAGCATTTCCAAACCCAGTAAGTTGTTGTTGATAGACCTTTTTTCACTCTTTTTTTTGAGTAGAGCAAAAAATATTTTCAATTAATACTGATCAAAATAGATAGTTAATGTAAATAAAGAGTTGTTGATTTCACTCCCAATGAATACCTACAGTATCATTAATTTAGAGCTGAATTTAGTTCATTTATAGTCCAAGATAGGCTATATCTTTCTCTTTTTTTAGAATCAAATGCATGTAAGGTACTTCATGCTATTGTTAGCAGCTCCGGGTGAATACCTTGTGGTTAACTGCACAATGACAGTGTGTATGTAGTCCAAAGAGATCTGTCATTTTTGGGAAGCTGAACTATTATAAATATTTTAATAGCACATTAAAGGTTTTATAATTGCCCTTTCTTCAAACCTTTTTTGAATCACAAATGACCTATATGAGAAGTAGAGCAGAAAATATTCCAGTTTGATGTTGGTCTTTGAACCTGAGTGCTCCTTTCTTCCAGGTGAGCACTTACCCAGGGCACCACGGGGCTCACAGAGAGACAGAGTCTAGAAGAGCACCCTGGCGGGACTCCCCCTCCAGCCTTTTCCCTCCTGGTAGCCAGGACACCCTCCATCCTGCCTCTGGGAGAGACCTCTCCAGGGAGCAGTTTGGTTCCTCTGCAAGGAGAGAATTGAACGATTCTCTGTTTTGCAGAGTAAAAGCATGTGCTGCTGCTCTTGTCTTGCATGTTCTGCCTTTCGTAAGGAAGGCAGAAGGGTAAAGAGGTACATTCAGGGCTGTGATTTCTGACAGCAGACAAACACTTTGGCATAATCTGTGTAACAGCACCTCAGGTCTGAGGAGAGATGGGGTCTAAGATGTGCTCTTTTCTCTGAGCCCAGTGAAATTACTTCCCCTGAAGTTTGCAGGTGTAAATCGTGTTGCTAGGTGTGTACTTCTGCATCTGCAATGCAAAGGAGGCTTTGAGCAGACAATGCAGGGCTCCAGACTGCTGCTTGGGGCACCTTCCTGCACAGACACGGCAGTACTGAGGGTCAGAGCATCACTGGTGAGCCAGAGAGTGGAGGTGTGTTCACATACTGCACACTTCACAGTCTGGGAGCCCGCAACCAGAAATGGCTCTGCAGCCTGCCATCCAAACATGTCCTCATTTGCACTGGAGACCTCATTTCCTGAAGCACCTGGATTCCCACTAGGAATTTATTCACTTGCAGATATTCACTGGAGTTGTGGTGTCCTAACCAACCAAAAATGTGACAATTTTGCATTACTAAAACAAACAAACAAAAAAACCCCATTAACTATGGGTTTATTGTTCCCTTGCAAAAGTCGTGAGACCACCTTTCACACGCTGGAGGTTTGGTGTTTGTGGCTTTGGGTACCCTTGTCCCCACATGTCTGGACCTGGCGTTCCTGTGAGGATGCTGCTGGCTCATGGTGTAGGGGACAGTGGCAGCAGGCCCCAGCCCAGGCTAGCAGTGCTCCGGGAGTTTCACTGTGTGCTGCTAAGGGGACAAAATAACAAAGTTACTCATAATTTTCTTAGTACTTCTCTGACAGGCCTCAAATGTTAATTTCAATAGTAATGCAGGTAAGGGGACTGTCAGTCTTTTGTAAGCTGCTGTCACTGAAATTATGTTTCTCTACAGATTCCAGCCACAAAATCTTGAACGCCTAATGCAAATGCCTTTTCCCTTTGCTATACACAGAGCTGAATTTAATGTGATTTAGACCTTCCTGTTTGTCTTCATTTTTGACGTGATGATGCTGTGGCCATAAAATTAGCAGGACACCCACTCCCAATTCACCCCCAACCCCCAATAAATAAGCAAATTGGAATATTGTTTTTTACATGGAAGCCATACAGCTAGCACAGCTTCTGATTTCTAGTGTTGATTCTCCTATGTGGATATGTGCGAGTCACTCCAGTGTCTTAGTTTCTTTTCCTTAAGGTGGTAGTAAAGGTAACCTTCGTTACACATCTTACAGAATTGCTGTAAACCATGATTTGATCCTGTAAAAGCCTGGCAGGTTTTATTCTAGCACTTACTGTTGAATGTCTGGCCTGGGTCTTCCCCTCAGGGTCTTCAAGACCTTGTGCTTCTGGCTTGCTTGGCCTGAACCCAAGCAGAGATAGAAAGAATCGTCTCAGTAGCATGTTCCCACAATCTCTTGCTGTTCCCTCTTCCCTGTGTCAGGTTCCCTGCACCAGGTCCCAGCTTTGCAAACCTCAGGAGCAGAAGACTGGAGAGATGGAGTAGGGTCTTCCTACCCTAAGGCCTCTAAGGCAGTGCAGTACAAAGCATTGCTCCATAGGCTGGACATTTGGTTTTTTGCTACTCATGACACGGATTTTCCTTCCTCAGAAGGTTGGAAGGGCTGAGTTACCTTAAGGCCAAAGGGCAGAGACAGGAGAATAGGAAACTGCAGGAACTTCTGCTGTTGGGGGTTTCAGCTTTACAGGGGATAGGTACTGCAGCCTCATTAGCATTCCCACTTGAGGGAAGAAACAGGAGGGAACATTCTGAGGGATCCCTAAAAGTAGACTTCTACATCTTTGTGCTTGCAAACCTTTATTTTTTTTTAAGCACAGTATTAATTAATTAATTAATTATCACCTAAGGTAACTTATGCTTCTGCTTAATTATTTGTTGGAAATGCAGAAACCTCTGTTGCCATCCCATCTCCAATTAATGGCAAAGAGACATTGTACTCTGTCATGCCCAGGGAGAGATTGAGCAGACTGAGCTGATGCTGTTCTCTTTTTAACTCTGGTGAATCAATAGAGAGGAGGGGAAATGTGTGATTTTGTTGATAAAACAAATACAATCATAATCATAAATATTTCGTGCCTGCAGAGAACAGTTCAGAGTCCACCTGAAATCTCAACAGAACACGACTGTGTTCTCAGTGAATAAATTAAAGTAGACTCTGCTAGAGTCACCGGGGTGGTCAGCAGTTCTCAAATTTCTTGTGTGATTCAGGTTCAGACCAGTTCTGGTTCTCAGAGAGAAAACGAAAGTTTGCCCTGATCAGAGATGAGGTCACTGATGGGACAAGGTGAGCTTGCTGTTTTATGCTTTGTAATTGATGAGAGAACTTTAACACATTTTTTTAAACACTGGTTACCATGGAGCAGTCCACTGAAAGCATCCTTATTTAAAATGTTTCCTCTCGCATCCTTCAAAAAACCCTGAGAAGAGACATGTCCTTGGATTATTACATGATTTATGTTTGTACAAAAACATCTGACTGAATTTGGGAAATTCAGACTGAGATGCAAACAGCCAGCAGTTGGCTGTGTCTTTTGCAGTGTTTTACTTTAAAAAGGTGTGGTCTTCTGATATCGTCTGCCACAAGACTCCACGGGGGGCATTTTTTTCCCCCCTTGTCAGACAGCTACACCCTTCTGTGATGCAGTTTAGCTCGTAACCCATCTGCTTGTGGGCAGTGATGTAAACATACCAGCTGCTTCTGAAGAACCACTCTGAATCCTGCAGGAGGCAGGTCTCTTCCTCGAGCATCGCTCTCCTCTGCAGCATAAGTCACTGTCTCGCCAACCACGCTGTGCTGTCCCTAAACCCTCACATCTACCCATCCAAGAGTCAGATCAAGTAATCCTCTTACAGGTCAATGATTTTTGCAGTGTAGCTTCGTTTAAGGGATTTAAGCTTGATTCATAATGTGCTACCATTGCATTGAAATGGAAAGGCTTGCTTAGAAGGGGCTTGGCTGGCACGAAAGCTTCTCGTTGTGTGTCCCACCAGCACAGAGAGACAGTGGGAAGGAGGAAACCTAGCAGCAGTGCCAGCACTGCACTGAAAATGAAGGCTCTCCTGTTACTGGTCCTACCTTGGCTAAGTCCTGCAAACTACATAGACAATGTGGGCAACCTGCACTTCTTGTACTCCGAGCTGTGAGTACGCACGGTCGCGTCGGCGTCGTGCTCTCTGTCTGTCTGTCTCACCTGAGTGGCGGGAAGGGGCTCACCGTGAGCGTTTTGGGGGGGCTGTCTGCCTGTGTGTCTGTGCCTGTGCCTGTGCATACGTGCGAAGAAAATCCTGCAACGTCTTGCCAACAGCTTCACACCGTGCTGCTTCCCATCCGGAGGGCTAATAATAGCAGTACGTCCCCATTGCTTTCTGCTTTGGAAGCAGCTGAGACGTACTGAGTGAAGCTGCTTTTTTCCTTATCAACTTGTTTTTCTGTGCTGATGTTTTAGATGTTTGTTGGCTTGGGTTTGTTTTTTTCCATTTCTGAATCTGTGTTTTTCCTTTATTTCCTCTAAGTAGCCCTGTGGAGAGCAGGGTATAGGGGAGGGCATCAGGATAGACACCCCCAGTAGAGCACTCTCTATGTGTATATGCATAACGTTCTGTGTGTAAAGCTGCATGCCTGTAGCAAAACGCTGAGAAGCCTTTCACCAGAAATAATTCACTTGAGACAGAAGAGAATTTTCCCGTATTTGTTTTTGCCCACAGCAGAATGTTATTTTCTCTGTAAAGCAAATTTAACTGTAGCAATCCATTCATATATCTTCGTGTTCTTAAAAAACCCACCTCAAACAACCCCATAGCTGATCTTTCCAACCCATAAAACAAATATTCTATGGTATCTTCTGTAAATGTAACTACTTTAATTTGTGCTTGAATGTTATTGTATTAGTTAGTGGAGCTTTTATGCCTAGAAATAGATATTTGTTTCAGTTTGTTTTCATAAATTATGTGTTGTTTGTATTTTAACAAATTGTAAACTTTCAAGATCTTCATTGAGATAATGAATGAAATGTCTAATTCTCTCAAAAATGCAAAACTACTGTATTATGCCAATAGTGGGAATGTTTTAGTAACATGTGATTAGTACCAAAGAGACTAATTTTCAAATTATTTGTCTTTACTGTCAGACAAAAATAGCAGTGTTTTGCAGAAACACGAAGTCCCCTTTTGAAATTCTTGTGTGGTGTGCATGGCAGCTATTAATAATTTAGTCACACTGCATACAACAGCTTAGGATTTCTGCATGCTGTAGGTGTTTTTAAACATTTAACAAATCTAGTGTTGAGGGTTGCAGCTATGTCCTCATTTTAATTTACTGGCATTTTGTTTAAGAATGTTGATGTAAAAAAAACCAAACACACAAACAACAAACAAACAAAAAACTGTTAAGCCAAGCAGGCTACAGGAGCAATCAAGCTCAAAACAGGGCAGATGAACACTTATAATGGAAACAATGGCATCTGGGACATCTAGTTTCCAGGAAAACAAACCAATGAGATTAATCAGAGCACAGGCAGATGCAGCCTACTTGCTTTTCTTGGGGAATTCAGGTTCACTGATTCTCCCAGGATAAAGGGCTCTGACGTACGGTAGCTATTCATCTCTTATTTATTTAGCCTTCTAACCCACAGAGATGTTAGTCGTGCTGCATGTCGGCAGTTGTCCTTAATGGAGTGGGTGTGGACTGGGGCTTGGACGTGCATCTTCAGTTGTCAGCAATGGGAGGTGCGTGTCCCCTCTCCAGTGCCCAGCCCTGGATGCTATCTGGCATCCTGCTGCCAGGAGCCAGTGCTCAGGACCTTCCACACCACTCCATCTCTGGCCAGGGCAACAGAAAGTGGGATTTACTGGGGCTGACACAATCCAAATGCGCACCAGGCAGTTTGACCTCCTTTCAGGAATTTCTCCTTCTCCTCCACGTCCATGCGGTGCCTCTGTGCTGCTGGATGCTGCACAAGGCATTGATATACTAATCTGTGGGATGGATTCAAATTCCTTTCTAATAACAGCAGTAGAAAGAAAAAGAGAAATACTGGTTTTAGTCCTGTTTAATCAGTTTATGCAAATGTTATGACCTACAGGTTGCTACTTCAGTTGCTTGGGCACTTGGATGTTTTTAATGCAAAGTTTTGTGAGTAGAACAGCATAGCCACTGGTGTCCAGGACAGCCTGACACCCGGGGGCACAGGTTAACTGCCACAGAACTTTTGTACCCCAAACAAGCATAAATCTTTCCCCAGAGCCAACTGAAGAGTCCCTGCTGTGTGTAGTGTGTCTGATGGCTTGCACCATGGCTCAAAACTAGACCATAGTAGGCAGAAAGCATTTTTTTCATTATCACACTGTCTTTGGTTGCTGGCCAGTACAAATACTGGCCTCAGTCAGGACTCATTGTTTTCTTGGCTGTGAGCCAGCAGAGATACCAGTTGAGGAGGGAGAGAGGGATGATGGGTTTGCTAGACACAAGGAAAGAGCTGGAGGACAGTGGGGGATGCAGTTACCATCACTGGTGCTGGCACAAGAGGAAGAATAAGGGTGCTGGAATTCATGCTGCCCTCTCTCTCACACAATCCATCTCTACCCTTCTGCTCTGTTCATAGGTTATGTTATTTGTATTGCATTGTTGAGGTTTGCTTTAGTTCCAGGGCATTTTTGTTCCTAAATGTGGAACAGGCAGCTTGGGGAATAGGGATTACAGTATAGCACAAAACCCATCTGGAGAGGCAGGCCCTGGAATCTAGCTAAGAAATAAAGAGATTTTAGGAGATTTGAAGAGGAGAAATTAAGTTGGAGAAAGGCTGTGCCAGACCTTTGCACTTCAGCTGAGTGCCACACAGGTAGGAAAGAGATATGCATGGATGCATTGTAGTGGCACTATATGGGATGGATGTTGGGTGCCACTAATTTTGGTTTTCTACTAGCAGTCTGATAATTATAGGCATTCCCAGGAAGCAAATACATGCCCTCCGATGTTGTCCCCTGCACTAAAACCACTTCCCTGGCCATTGTCTCTTGTCCTTCCCTTAGCAAAGATCTTGACTCAGATGTTGTTCTTGTCCTTGCTTTTTGCCAAATCATGAAGAGCAGTGCATGGTAAACCAGGATTCTCCCTCTTGGGAAGCCCATGGAAACATCTGACAGAAGAGCAAGAGAAACCTGTGAGGTCTACCTTGAGGAATCTCTGGGAGATGGTGGGATGTAGCCACACCAGCCTAATGTCTCTCACTATTGTAAGGGTCTACATGGGTGTTGAAGAGCAGAGTCCATGCCTCCTGCTGTATATCTCCGTAAAGATGCTTTGAAAGGCATCTGCTCTCTTTCTTTCTTATTTAACGTATCTTCAGAAAGGAAATACTTGCTCCAGCATTCTTTTGAGTTGGGCTGTGTTATTCCCTCCAATTCAAAACAAGGTATGTGGATGGAGAGGCAGCCTGTGATCACTGTAGGAGGCTTTCCTGAGTGTGAGGACCTGGTGGCACTACTCACACCATATTATCTCTCTCACTTCACAGGAGTAGCTGTGCAGCAGGGTATTTCTCAATAGCAGGATTTTCTGCACCTTTAGCTCAAGGAGCCACTTAGAAATAAAATTGAGGGGAAGGAGGTTGCAAGACTAGACTAGGTTGCAAGATTCACCTTGTCTCCCTAAGGACATCAATCACGTGGAGTGGTTTTCAACCTAATCCCAATTCAGCACGTGGCCATGCTGACTGAGCAAGTGCCCGGGATAGTGCTGGGCATCGCGTGTGCTCAGCACAGGTCGAGCACTGGGGAGTCCTTGGCAGCCACTCCTGCTGGCACTCTTTCCCTCAAAGGATTAAACAGCTCCTGGCCTTAGTCCCTGCTGGTAATACATCAGCTAGATCTACCCCACTAATCTGAAACAAGCCATTGTTTTTTTAAAATCTATTGTTTGTTAGATGGAAATGCACACCCTACTCTCACCTGTGAAAAAAAGTACTACTTTTTTTTCTTACCCCTCTTGAGTTTTACATGAAACAGTCAAAGAAACCTCACCAAATTAACTGGATCGAGTTTCCCCATATAACTTTTATGCGATAACTACTCTCTTAAATTTCAAAACAGCACTTTGGGCTGGAATAACCAGTAAAATTTAGTTTCTCTGTTTACTCAATTTAAAAAGAAGAGATGCAAGTACCAGCTGTCTTCTAGTGCCATTGAGCACATCCTTTTCATGGTAAAAACAATGGGGTGCACTCTCCCAGCCCCCTTACAGCACTGAGCTTAACTGTGCAGCCAACTTCTTTAATTTCTGTTCAACTCAGTGGGGAAACTTGTCTGGCTTCAAGTCTGTCCTTGTGAAATTAGCCACACAGAGGCTGGAGAGCACAGGACATGCATTACTCATGACAAAATTGATAAGCCTGAAGCTCCTTTTGGACTCATGTGTTAGTCCACTGCAAAAGCCACGTGTTGGCCTCCTTACTCTGTGCAAAGCTCTGTTTATGGAAATCTGTGTCAAAGCTAAACTGTGAGGTTAATTAAAGCTGAAAGTGCTGGAAAGCGAGGCTTGAATGGAAATATTTTTGAATGGAAATATAAACGAAATGTTTAGGATATCTGCATTAAATACCAGGACAAAGCACACTGAGATAAAATTCAGAGGGTCTTTTCCAGGATGTTAGAGTTGGATGCTTCTCGGAAAGCAGAACTTAGGTGAATAAAAACACAAAAGCATGAGTGTGTCAAGGGCTACTGTTAACTTCACCCCTAGGCTACAGCTTCACAAAAGGGCAGAACATGGAGTTGGTCTTCCTTCAGAATTCTGAGCTCTCTCTCCCAAAATCTCCAGCAAAGACCTAACTAATGTCCCTTTCTCAGCCTAGTCCCTCGCTACAGTTTGTCTAACACCACTCCACCAGCCCTCTCGCTTGCCCTCCTACTTCTGCCCTCTGCTTCATACCTCTTCTCGTCCTTACCTTTGTTTATTCCCCTCCTCTCTCATGCCTTGGTCCTGCCTCTGTTGTGCTGCTTTGTCTTTCCAGCCTTTAGATTTGCACAAGAAAGGTTGAAATTTTAGTACAAATAAGGCCGGAAAGCCAAAAGTAGAATCTCATGTAGGTGAACTGCAAATATGCTGTATTACTGTTAAAAGTACAGGAGGAGTTGTAAGCTAAACTCTTAGTATTTAAGTGCCCAAATTGAATTTTCTAAATACAATGTGTTGTGTTCAAGAGTGTTTTATGTTAGCATAGGAGTGCAGCAGAAAGTAGTCATTTAATTGACTGCAAATGTCTGGGTCTGGTCACTCTTTGACCAAAGATTAATTGCACTACTTAGCAGCACAGTGGGGTCTGGGTCTCTCCTCCACCTTCTGCCACCCTCTCCCACAGATGGCACCTTTCCCCACCAGCACATCCCTCCTGGCTTCTCAACATAGGTTAGAGAGTGCTGAGTTTTTGTGGTATGATTGACTGTTACTGGTTAGCAATTTTTTCCCCAGTGCTGTGATTCTAGGTGCAGAAATAAATTTGTCTGGGACAGCTCCAGAAACCAAAAACCCCATGAGAGCATTAAGAATTTGTTGGTTCTGCCTGGGAATTTTGTGTGTAAGGAAAGTTGGCATTTCAGTTATAGATTGAGAAAGATCCTGCTTCATTTCCTTCTATGCAAGCAAGAAAGTTACCTTTACTTCATTCACAGCTACCTACAGATCAGAATCAGACCTTTTATTCTTCTGGATTGTTTTCTCAAGGCTCCTCACGCCTTTAGAAAAGGCTGACATTGGCCAGTGTCAATCTCAACAAATACGTTTTGTTGCCAAAAGTAAAACCTGAGCCAGCCAAAAAAAAAGTAAAACCCTGCCAAGATGGAAAGGCAATGCAACAATTATGGTTGGCAGAAAGGTTTCTTTTCATGAATGACTTATGTCTCAGTTATGTTTGATTTTTCTGTAAGCTGCTCAGAAGAAAAGAGCTTACACACCTGGCCCATGTAACAGGAGCACAGAGGGGTCAAACCTTTACCCCACTTGGAGGCTCCTTCACAACAGGCAATTCACTTTGGAATGGGGACCAAACAGGGCAAAGAACTGAAGGTCTGGTGGGGTTAGAGGAAGGAATGAGGTGGTGAGAGTTGCAGGAATAGGAGGTCGACAGTTACTCACAAGCAGCAGACTCTCGTTTCTTGTCTGACATTAAGCCACACAGGCCGTATGCTGCAAGTTTGGCCGACCTCCGCATCTCTCTGACAATTAACCTAGTTTAACACTGGCACTGGCAGCATGACAAGGATATTTTTCCTTGAGCTATTTCTCTGACAAATCTGCCAGAACTGGGCTGTCCTGCAACGTGAGGATAAGCACTGCTCTTGTAGAGCTCTTATGCCTGTCATAGCTTAAATCCTGCTCTGAATACTGGTACTGAGATGAGCCACAATGCAGCTTGTTACACTCTAGGGAACCAGACTAGTAGGTCTGAGGGTCTTCTTGGGTATTTTTAAAACCCTTGACCTTTTGGGGGAATCTGCCTTCAAGGTCCCCAGTCCACAGTGTAGCCAACTACATTTCATGACCTTCTCCATGATAAGACCTATTGTTCAGGAACTAGAACTGATTTTCTGCCTCTTGGCATATGACAGCATGTCCAAACTGCCTCCCTGAGCCATGCAGTAACTGGGTGCACAAGGATGGCCAACAAGCACGGGACTCAAAACCAGAGGTTTTATAGTAACATCACTGGCAATGTTGGACTAATAGCAGCCTGTGTGGGAGCATGCATGTCACTGCTTGGGGCTTCCTGTCTCAAAAGGAGGGTCCAGGCTGGTCCCTCTGTGTTGAACTGGTACCTCAGTGGAGGTATCTGTTAGTCAATGACATGTCGCATGTCATGACTAAACCCCCACTACCGCCAAAGAATTCCTGGCTTGGATCTGAACTCTGTTTTGGGATTAAGAAAGTGAACTTTTTTTGTAACATCTTAGAAAGCTGAATGAACCCCTTGCCCTCAGCCAAGTTGCAGCTGGTGAAGACTGCATTTCACCAGTGAATCCCTGGGCTCTCCCTAGAACATACTTTATCCATTCATTTAATTTATTAATCGACAACAGATTTTGAATACCGAGCAAGGCAAGTTCAGCAGCAGCCCAGTGAAACGGCTGGAGATTTCAACAGATGCTGTGCAACTTTTGCACAAAGAAAAAATTCTGTAAAGCATCCATAACTTCTACATGTTGTACAATATATCGTCCCCATATGAAAGAAAGTAAGCTGACTGTAAAAGTGGGCAAGTCAACTCATATTTTCAGGAAGCTTCTTTCTCATTTTGTTTGGATTTCTGCTGGCAGCATCCTCAAATTTTATTGATAAAGCCTTGTTCTCCTCAGCAGTGCAGGCAGACAACCAGATTTTTAACAATGACACATTGCCATTGGCTGTATCTGCTCTCATTCTCTCTTTTTATCAAGACACTGGGCTGAGAATAGAGGATACCTGGGAGAGGAGTAAGAAATCACCATTGACTCCTCTGTTTTAATGGAGTTGTCTTGCTCCATAACACTGTTGTGACATATGGTATGAAGTAGGCTAAGACAAGATATTTGCAGTTGCTGGAGCCATCTTAATTTTTATTTGCCCTTCTACTAACTCAATGCATATTATTTACCTGAATAATGTAAAATAAGTGAGTAAAACGCCTTTAGAGCTATAAATTTCAGCTACAAAATTCAGTCATTAGTGATTTACTTTGTAACTTGTTTTTCTCTCCTCAGCTCTCTTGAAATCATGTTGGCAAGAAGCAAGTGTTTTAGACCAGCAAGTCATTTCATGTGCATTGTTTGGGCAGCTTACACCTCTCTCTATATTACGCATTGCAGTCCCATCATTCACTAGACAGTGTGTAATATATTTTTAATGTATAATTTCAATAGTTTAGCAACATCTTAAATAGAACACAAGGGAAGTCTGCTCCAAGGATTGTATTCTCCTTTCTCCTCTGCAGAACTTAGTGAATGGACAAGATTAGTAGACTCATGGCCTGGGTTTTTTTGTGTTTTATTAAAAACAGACAGTACTAATTTTGAAAGCATAATTCAGGTATTTTCTTTTCTCCTCCCATATGTGATAATCATTACTATTATATGTTATTTTTAACATCCAGTTAGCACTGGTGTATTCCACTGGTTTTAACTTTCCTTCCCATGTAAAAGGAGTAGTGGAATGGTTTTATAGAAATGCCCATAGAGACCTCTTCACTCGTGGATTTTTTAATTCAACAGTATAAAAGGCCAGAAAACATCCCTTGTGAAGCAGGCTTTTATGGAGAGGAGATGGGCGTGATTAACTAAATCTGTCCTGGGATCCATGGGAGACCACTGGAAGCAGAGAGTGTGCTGTGCTGCTGCTATTATTTGAGGATATGTAGGTTGATATGGATGAGCAAGGCCGTTTCGCTCGGTATGTATGAACATCTCCTGCCAAGAGGCTAAATTACAGTCAGAAATAAGTGCTCTGTATGAAAAGCACATGTTGCAACTCAACCCTTTGCCAGGCAGGTTTTGCAGTGGGAGCAGAAATCCCAGAAGCTGGTTGTGGCTTGCCCTTGTCAGCTCCCAAAGGAGCATCACCTCTGGTTCTGGTTTAAACAATTGGCACATCTCTCCTTCAAGCATTACTACCTGGTTTGTTTTTACATCAGGAAGATGGCACTGCTGTAGAAAGGATGAATAAGATTCCTTTTCAAAATCAGTGTGTATATACTGGTGTTCCTTTTTTTGTTCTTGGTGCTGCTGTGCCTGTGGTTGTCATTGGGATCTGTTGAGGGAATGAGCAGAATTGAAAGTGCCAGTTGCTGCTACTTTGCTCCAACCCAGTCTGCGATGGAAATATTGGCACTAATAATAGTAGTAAATCAGTTTAGCTATGCTGAGGAGGTTCTGCTGTGGATGCCCAGTGGTATATACTGCAACCCATGTTATCCTTATGCCCCCCTGCTGCAGTGTGGACCCTGCCATAAAATTGGCAGAATCATGCTCATCCCTCACAGCCCCCAGAGCTGGGAACATGCTGTGTTCTCAACATCTGCTTTCCACCTGCATTGTGCTGTCATGGGTCAAGGATATGGCCAAACAAATGTACTTTCCTTGGTGCCATATCTGTAAAGTTTCTCAGTGTCCATTTTTAAATGGCATTTAAATTTTGCATATCTTGATGAATTTTAGTGGCTTGAATGTGCACAGTTTCTAGCAAACGTGCTGCTTTCAGTTTCTTCCCTCAGAGGAGATTAAATTCCAGTACATTTTTGTTTTATTCTTCCAAGGCATGAGTGTAATGAAGTTGGACAGTAATGGTTGCTGCATTTCACTTTTTTTCTGCTCTTTCCCCAGTGGCCTAAGTATCTGTAAGTTTGAAGGCACTTACAGTTATGGTCTTTGAGTTCAAAATAAATCATAAGAGAACAGACCAAAACAGAACGCAGCATCTAATAAGATATACTGTATACATATAAACTTGCACTTAATATGTTGAGCTGAGAAAGCAAACAAATGCAGTCCTGCAGATCTGCTTTTTTTCATAATCTAGGCTTGAATAATAGTGAAGTGACCCAAGTGAACAAAAGAAATTCATGAAGGGAGGCCAAGACCAAGTAACCCTCTTCTGGAGCTGATGAACTGTAATCCATACCAGATATTTAAAAAAAACATTTGCTCCTGTTCCACTTACCTTACAACAAAATGTCCTGTCCTGTCCTGTCCTCTTTTTCTCCCCTCTTCTCTCCAGCAGATGCTAAGTTACATCCTTCATATTTCTGCTAAGTCAGTATTTGCAGAGAGGTTAACAGTCTCTCAGAGAGAAAATGCATTTCACAGATTTGCTTTTTGTTAAGGGCTGCTAATTGTTGCTCAGATCTTCCTGTGCTTCATGTCTCCTCTGTTTTTCAAATCTCCAGCAAACAGAGGTTGACAACCAATGCAAAAAATACCATAGTGATTTTGTGCCCTGTGGTGCTTTACCACACCAAGAGAACTCACAGCTGTCAGTATAAAGGGTTTAGCTTGTGATGAAAGAGCTTGATTTGTTTGCTTGTTGGGTAAAAACAACAGTTTGCTCTTAAATAGGTACTTATCTTTTTGCAGTGTTACATAAACTCTGTGGACTCTACCTGCCAAGTACGAATTGGCTGCTTCTGCCCTATTTATGTTTCAAGAAAAGATGCAGGTTTGAGTCTTTAAATAGGTTTTTCTGTTGGTTCTCTTGGCAAGACTTGTAAAGCTCATTCAGTCTCTGTCATCACCAGTACCAGGCTCTGCTTTGGTTTCTTTAGCCATTTTCCACCTGACTGCTCCTGGCTACACTAAATCTTTGTCTTTCTCTTGCTTCCTCTCAATTCCTGTTTTCTTTACACCTCTTCTCTTGCCTCTTGTCTCTCCCACACCTCTGTCCCACTAGGTACAGCTATACCAAAGGATCAAGGTTATCAGGGAAGTGTGGCTTTGAACACTGAACACCATGACAACATGTTTCTTCTGTCTGGCAAAGGAGAACTGAACTGGTTTAAAAACATTAGGTGCTCTTGGGTTGAATTGTGAATAGAGATCAACAACTGTAATTTCAAAACCACTTCAAGTTGGTAGGTTCAATCAATCCATTGATAGACACTTCTGCTGGGGCTGCACAAGCCCGCTCCTCGTTGTTGTAGTGGTGGCAAGACCCTGTCTGCATTCTTCTCTCATCTGTGTAGTAATGAAATAATCAGTGAAAGGACTATTCACTTGAGTGTCTTGTCTTGTTGAAGGAGAGGAAGAAGCAAAGAGAGAAACTGGCTGACTTGGTCTGTCAAGGACCCTTGTTGTTGGCTCCAATGGTGCTGAACACACCGAGCCGTATGTCCTCTACCTTGCACTGTTGCAGCACTGCAAAACTCTGAGCTGATTATGTTTCTTACTTTAAATGTATGGATTAATGTATGAGTAATGTATTGTGAATTTAAGCTGTAGAACTTAATTTTAGCAAAACATGTGGAGCTGAAGGCTAAAAGCAAGGAAATCTTTATGGGTTGACCAGATTTGCTAAGACTCCCTTTATACTACTTTCACTTCAGCAGTCTTGGTGAATTCTAAACATTTATCTGTTAGACTAAACATAGGCTAAGGCAGGCCATGGAAATAGAAGAGCTGACATCTAATCAGAGTTTTATCAACTGATCCTCTGCCTAGTTAAATTACCATCTGGACTGAAATTCTTAAAAGAGTTGCAAACTGTCCTACAAAACCCACTACAAATGGTGAGAATAAAACAAGCAAAGAAAAAAATAGGGGTCATAAGTTCTTTTGCTGTATAATTCAATTCCTCTTGCTTAGTTGATTTGTTTCGTTCAAGAAGCTTGCTCTAGTTGTTCTTTGCCGTTATTCTAGTACCCAGACAGAGGATGCTATGGAAGAAGTTAGGAAAACAGCCACATCAACATGCTTGATTTTTATCTCACTTAACTTAGTTCTGTACAGGTATTATTCCATAGACTTCCACAAATTGCTCTCTTGAATTTAGTTTGAATGAATTTAGAAGAAAACAAGGTTTTGCATACATGGGAAAACTTCTGTTTTTCACACCTATAGAGAAGAGAGATAGAATAGTAGAGATCCAAAAAAATATTTTTGGGAAAGGAGTGTCTAACCACACTAATTCACACCATGAAGTTTTTAGCAGAAACCGCAATTTTAAAAAACAAAACATCCCTTGAGGGCACGTGGGTGAATGAGTTGAAACAATATGAATAAAATGTCATGGACTCCAGCTTCTGCAATCTTTGTGACAACCTCTCCCTCCCTCAAAAAATACACACCCCTGTGTAGGAGCCTTGTAAAACCTCAGACTGCACTTTTCCTGTCCCTTGTGACAATGGTAGTTGTATGACAATAGATCTTAAAAACCAGTGACTTTTCTCATGCTTTTTTTTGGTGAAATTTATCTCCCTGCATTGGCAAACACAAATTCCCTGACTTTAACGCTTACCAGAAAGTCCCTTTGGAGCAGCATGTTTTCAGGAGAGTAGCAAGACTTGTGATAAAACAGCGACCCATTGCTGAATGGTCAGATCTGCTGCTGAAGGGCCAGGGTGCGGAAAGCGCCCTGTTTATCTCCAGCTCTGAAGCTTGTAAGTCCTTGTAAGGTCCATGCATGCCACCACAGAAGGCTTCAAGCAGTTTAGGGGTGAAGGCTTGCTGCCTGTCTTATAAATTACTGAAGAAGCTGTACAGCATAGCTATAGGCTAAGGATTAATCCTGGTCCCCTCTCACCACCTCTCATTGACCACAGTGACGGCGATGAAGTAGGAATCACTTTGGTGTATCCATTTCACCTCTGTGTGCCAGGCATAAGGAAGCAGAGGGTTCAGGTTTGGTGGGTTTTTTCTGTTGACTGAAGGGAAAGTCTGGGCTTATGATTTCTTCATTCAAAATCTTCTGTGTGATTTTTTCCCTCATCTCCTGGCAGTGCCTGAGAGTGTGGTAAGTCTGGCACCACGTGACACACCTTCCTCTGTTTGTCCCCATCCTCCTTCCTGGGGAGGCCGCAGACACAAAGGAGGACAGGAGATACCACATGTCCATCTGAAGCCTGCTTTGGCTTGCTGCGTGGGCACACATTGGCAGTACTTCAAAACAGCCTTGAGATAGTGTTTTGCCTCTGAAAGTGTGTGACTTCCTGCAGAACCCAGGAACAAACAGAATTTTGCTGTTTTCTGTAGGACAACTGGCCCTTTGTGGACCGAGTGTCTTGCCAAGGGGGCAGATACAGGGAGAGAGGTAGAGTCATGGGTATGACTTGAACTCTTCCTGGGACATTCTGTAGATGTGGCTGTGACTGGGCGGGAAAGAGCTCATATAAGGCTATCTCAGCTGCAGCATCTGCACTGAAACATGACTGTGCTCTCCTTTGTCAGAGAGAAACAGAGAAACTGGATGCTAAGTAATTTTATAATTTACATCTCTATTTTTCAAGCAGTGTTTGCTATTTGGAAAGTTAGTCAGGCCTGGGCTTCCTGAGCAATGTTTTCAAGAAAAGCTTATGACTGTGTGAAGCATTATTCTGGAATCACCTATTGTGCTTTCTGACGATGACAACTCCCTCGGCACCTTTTTTTTTTTCTCTCTCTGACATTTCCAAAAAGAACAGCTGTGCTGCTTATGGTCCCCTGTGCCAGGGAAACAGTTGCTGATGTTATCCTCCCCTCCCTTCTGGCTTCACTGCAAAGAGTGCTTCTTCCAGGTCTTCTGAAATAGTCACATTGCAGAGAAATTGTCCTCACCCTTGCAAGCCAACGGTGAGTTGTCAGGTCCAGGGCTGAGCACAGAAATTCGGGTGACTCATGATTCTGTGTCTCTAGCAACACATGGATGCAGTGACATATTTAGTAACACGTGGATGTTTGAAGTCCCGCACTCTTTTGTGCTTTTAGAAGGTAAATGGGTGTTACTTTCATTCCCCTCTCTCCTTTTTGCTAGAGATACTGAGGGAATAAAAGTGCTGTTCCTACAGTTAGGGCTTTGTGGCAATGCTTTAATTCTTACTGCTTTTTGTGCTATGGTAGTTTAAAAAGCCAAATCTTGTGTTGTGGGAGACATTGAACAAAAAAACCGTAGTAAGCAATAAGGACTTTTTATTACATACTAAACAAAGCAAACCTAGTAACTAGTTTTCAAGATGTGGCATACTGAGGGGCAGACCCTGTCTCTCAAAGAGACCCAGGGCTTGAACAATGAGACGTTTAGTGTCCAGAAGAAAGGGTGGGGAAGAAAGGGCAGGAATCATCCCAAAAAGGCGGTTTGAACACGCAGGGAAGTTAATCCATAATAAAGCTGGGTGTGAAGTGACAATACTGTTCGTACTCTAGAATAGCTTCTCTGGTGAATACTCTTACTCTGGAACAGGGATGTCTCCAGGGAAGCTATTCTCAGATGTGTGTGTCTACACATATAATACACATAGTGTGCCTGAGGTGTCATTCCACAACCACTACAATAATCATGTACTTCCCTGTTGCAGACAACCCCTAGGAAGCAGCACCACCTCTGTAAACTGAATGTGCTTAACCTTTACAGAATATGTTGTGCTCAATTTTGGAAGGTCATCTTAATGCCTGTATCTAAGAACTCAGAAAATCCTGCGACATGATGCTGTAGCATCTTCAATTAGCTTTTAAAGAAAAATGAATAATATGCCATGAGGCTGTTCTGTTTACAGTCACTAATTGTTAGGTATTTATTTCCCTTTCTTCTTCCTCCTTTCTGTATTGCACTCTTATAAACACACAGTGCTGAGTATCTGGCTTTGCCCTTCAGGAAGCGAACTTGTTTCAGGGCAGTTAAGGAAGTTCCTCAGAAGCTGAAGATAGGTAAACTGCCAACTACTGGTCCAAGACGTTGTGAAAAATTATTACAACAGAAACCCACATCTCAATTTCTAATATAAATATTTAAATGCACTACAAATTTTGTTTAGTCTACACTTTTTTTGTTTTGATCCTTGGTGTCCATGTCAGGCTAAGGTGGATATTTTGGAACCATTGGGAAATGTCTCGTTGTATCTGTAAGACTATTCTCCGTTATATGGCTTGTCAAGCCATCTGCATTGACCGTGTGCTGTGGTTATATTTACATGAAGCAAGTAGGATTTGTTTTATGTATGTCTCAGTCAGGGCTGCAGACATGTCCAGTGCCCCCAGCACGCTGCTGTCCACTGGACACTAGTATACATGCCCAGCTGGAGATCCTGTTTTTTGATGATGGTTTGGGTCACCTTCAGTGATGCCTTTGATGTGAAAATTAGCAGATGATGAGGCATGGCATGAGCATGCTGCTGGAAGTTAGATTGCCAGCTGCCTTCTGAAGGACCAGGGTCATCTCAGTTTGAAGAAGACAGATGTAATTATCCCCATCTCGGAGCTGATAATGAAATGACATCATTTCCAATGCCACCTTGGTTTTCCTTCAGGGAGTCCATCATTACTGCTAACAAGACCCAAGTCTACTTAAATTGTGACGTTAACAAAATCACAGCCTGGGCTGGAACAGCCTCAGGCACAGAGGCTGTCTGAGTCACCCAGATGCCACAAACTGTCACAGAGAATTCACGATTTGGATTCATTTCAGGACAGGCTGTCGCACAGCAGCCCCGACCCATTTTGTGGGAGCAGCAAGGTCAGGCAGGATGTTCCTTCTCCTAGGACAAGAGCAAGGCCACTGTCCTGTATTACCCAGGGAAAAATAATTGCAGCTCATGCTCAAAGTTCAGTACTCCAAACCTGCTGCTCAGGTTTTCCCACCATGTTCTAGGTGCCCAGCTGTACACATGATATTTACATTTTAAAATTGAAAGCAAGGCCAGTCATTAGAGCTTGAATATTGAAATTTCCAAGGCTGCAGTGTTGTAAAAGGGAAAGGAAACTGCAGCTTCCTAAAGAACATTTTATATTTTTTTATTATGTTTCCAGTATTTTATTTGGATGAATACAAAAGTTAATGTGTTTTGTAACAGGACAGTATGAAATGACTGCCTCTTATCCTGAAGGGGTTTTTCTAAAAATTGAATAATTAAAGAAAAAAAACAGAGAGAAAACATCCAGAATCTAAAGTATCTGAAGGGGGCCTACAGGGAAGCCAGAGAGAGACTCTGTCAGGGACTCTAGTGATAGGACAAGGAGTAATGTGTACAAATTGAAAGAAGGAAAACTTAGGTTAGATATAAGGAAGAAATTCTTTACTGTGAGGATGGTGAGACACAGGAATGGCTTGCCCAGGGGGGTTGTGGACGCCCCAAGCCTGCCAGTATTCAAGGACAGGTTGGAGAAGGAGGAACCTGGTCTAGTGAAAGGTGTCCCTGTCTGGGGAAGGGGGGGTTGGGACAAGATGGTCTTTTAGGTTCATTCCATCCTAAATCATTTTATGATCTTCTCTTATTTATACAATGCAAAAATAGCATGAAATCTGAGAGAATAGAAATAACTAAGAAAACCTAAAGAAACCTTACATCTGTAAGCTAAGGAATATGAAGGAGCAACAGCCTGGCAAAAATTTGTTTAAAGGAAGGTACAGAGCAAAACTTGTTTTCTCCTCCTACTTTTTTTTCACAGTGAGTACAATCGTTCACTGGAGCAACATCCCCAGGGATATAGTAGAGTTCCCATCACTTAAGGTTTTCAAGATTTTTAAGGTTAATCGCTTTAGATAAAATTTTTAGCACTTAAGGTTTTGGAGAGGATGCTAGATAATCTCATCTAGGCTTCCTTTCCTATGAAAGGTTGGACAACATGATGTGTTGGGGTCCCTTCCAGCCTAGGCTCTTCTATGATTTTATGGTACTTTTCTTTGTCAGGGACAACACATTTTGTGTTGTTGGTAATATGGTACCCACTTCTGAAGGCATCTTTTGTACTTAAGGGGTTTCAAGGTTGAATTCCTGCTTGCACCCTAATTTGTGTGTTTTGTTCCTTGATTCACCAGTTATATCCTGGTGATCTAAGAAAACAATACACAGTTTTCCAGAGGGGTTCTCAACCTGTATCTGAAGCCTCTAAGGCCAATACTTCAGCTTCAGACTGAAGATGGGCTTGTGTGCCTAGATGGTATTGCCAGTCTTTCCCCAAGATACTGGCTGGACTAAGAGTGAACAGTGCCTTTTCTTGTGAACCTCTCCCAAATTCAACTGAAAAGCCACAGCAGGCTCTGAAGCAGGACTTAGTTTCTCCCTTCGTAGGTGCCAGTTTTTCATTTGGACGCAGCATTGGTCTCCCTCTTTCTTAATTCACCTCGCTGAATAAGCTTCAGCAGGAGGAGCAGAGATCAGCCATATCCCAACCTGAGCTTTAGTGGTTAGAGCACTCCTGAAAACTGAGGTGTGAGGGTGTGAGCTCCTTCAGCCTCCCCTGCCAAGTGAGAGCTGACAGTGGTCTGCATACAATAGGAGGGAAGCCACAACACTGCCATTTTGGGTGCTTTCCATGATGTTGAACACAGCACTACCTGTAAGTGCTTATGTGGGGAGAAGGGTGAATGGGTTGGGCTATTTTTCAGATTTGGATAAAGGAATTCGGGTGAAAAGTTTTTCTGATAGTTCTGTTATAAAAGCGCATTCCAAAAAAAAGAAATTTTCACAATTTTTACAGCATAAGTGAGCATTTCCTACTATGTGAGCTTTCAGGAGACTGTAAACAACATTCCAGCCATACTTGTGCTGTGGCTAGATTTGGACTTTCTGAAGCCCTTAAATGCTTTTACAATGTGTGTTTATTTTAGGGACGGGTAAAATATCTCACTGAAATATCTCATATTCAGCTGGGTGGAACCCATAAAACACAAGCACTGAGGTTTTTTGCATGCCCAATGAATCTGGGGGCATTTGGGTTTCTGAAAACTGGCTTGTGATGTTCCTATGAGCCACCCTCTTCTAATCATATGTGCGAAGGAGAAGACTGCAATGCAGTTTACTTATAGGCCTCATTTGGGGTGCTTGTTGAATATTAGACATCAGATTTGGTAAGAATATGGGAAACATTTGTGACATCTTAAGAAGCTACTCAGTTGTACTGGCAGAGGTGTTTGCTCAAGACTCAGACAGGCATCTGACAGGAATCTCTGTGGTTTTTCAACTGCTGAGGTGTGCTGAGACCTCCTTTTCTGTGACCTTCCCTGTGAGGAAACAAAGGTGTGTTTAGAGCATGATATGTACCAAGATGTGTTAGCAATATAATTTAGATATCCATGCTGACCTAAAAGGGATCTTATGTGACTTTAGGTCGCAGTGGTCAGAGACAAGTGCCGCCAGAGCTAGAGCTGTGGATGGCTGTCCACAGCATATTCTGTGAATAAGATGGTATAAAGACAGCATTTGTTATTTGCTGGGGGCAGCTCCATTGTTTCCTATAATTTCAAATTCCAGTGGAGAACATAGTAGTAAACCCAAGCCCTGGGTTGAAAACGTCTTGAAATGGAACACAGCGTTCCCTTTTTATTATATCTAGAGACTTATGTGCATGTGTTACTTCTTCTCGCCAACAGAAGCCTCACACCTGCTCTCAGTAATGCTGGCTTGCTGAGTCTGTGACATAGCAGATATTGTAATTCATTTTATTTTAAAAATAAATGCATGCTAAATATGTGTAAATACAAAGTTTCTGTCTGTCAGGCTTTTCTGTCTGTAGCTGCAAGAATTGGGTTAAGCTGATCCTGTCCGTCTTGTTAAAAAACCAACCCCCCTTGTCCCATTGCAAACATATTTTGCTCACTGCATCATAAAGTTTTTATAGCATAGGTGGGGATAGTAGGAGGGGAAGACAATGCTGAGATATTAAGTTCCAGGAGACTAATTATACCTGCTGAATATAATCCAGCAATCAAAAGACTGAACAATAAACATGAAAAGCATATGAATCAACATATAGAATGCTTATTCTTAACATTAATTATATGTGTACCTACATAATTTGAAAAACGCAATGTATTGGATTGTGTGATACTATAAGAAAGAGCTTTACAATGCCGTAAGAATTCCTTTGTCTTCACACTTGTTATTTTTGTCACAGATAACCTGATTTTAGCAGCATTTTTTGAGCCTTTGTATATATATACGCTGTGATTTTCCTTAGGCTCATTTTTTAGTTAATATTCTCAGTGAGGAATGTTTTTTAGTGATCCTGCTGCAGCTTCATTATACACAATCTCAATTCCTAGTGTAAAAGGTTGTATTATCATTATTTTGTTAGTACGAGGCAAAATCAGTGGTTAAGATTGCTGGCCAAGTGGTAGTTCTTTGAGTGGTCTTGGATGGACTTGAAAAGCAGATAGGAAGCTCACAGCTGCTCATGGCAGGTCTTACATTGCTTTCCAAATACCCAACTGATACGCATTACTTGTGATTGCTCCCTCATGCACAACTTCTGTAAATAAAAGAATGTACAAATATTGCTAAGTACCCACATTTTCCATGAAGAAAATTATTTTTCTAATTTGTGTTTTCTCACTTTCTTTTGGAAAAATGTTCAAGTTTGACTCTTCTTTAAGTAGTAAAAACTGAATCTTTTAAGTATGTTTTGTAGGTAATGATACAATTCTGGAAGGTGATGAAAGCACCTGGTAAAGTTTTCATCAAGCTCCACTTCTACTGAAGTCAAGAGGAGTTTTTAGTACTTCAGTACTTTAATACAGCACTTGAACAGGGTTAGTGGGTTTAAATAATGTTTTATATGTTGAATGCTATAAGTATTACAAGCCATCAGCAAGGTTTACAGGCTCTCACCAAAACTGCTAGTCCCGTGTGTCTTGTTTTTCTCTCTTATTTTGCTCTGAATCTCCTAACCAAGTACTCATAGGTTCCTTGCTGTGTCAGTAGCTGAGCACCTACCAGGAATTAGAGATAGTGTGCTACCTCTGTTTTTCTTGCTTGGGTCAGCTGGTGTGAGTAGATTGCATGAGATATGTAGATCACTCTTGGGAGCTTCAGTCTTTAATTAAGTTCAGTATAAATAAATACTGCTGTTGTTTCGTATCACACAAGATCACTCTGGTACTCTACTTCTGGCCGGTAACTTCTCTGTGATGACAAATGTTTGTTTAGAAGTAACGTAGGCAAATTAGTTTGTTTGTAATCTGGGAGTAAATAATGAACAATAGACTGACTGCAGTCTTTCACCCTGCTTGAATCCTCAGTTTTGTAGCTCCAGGTCTACTTGTGCTCTACAAGCATTGCATTTAAAGGCAGTATTGGAAAAGGCAGAAGCTCTGCAAGCAACTCAAGGCTATGCCTTATGTGAGCAGTGGGAACAGTCTGCTGATGCCTTTGTGCATTCTCAGAGCATTCGTGACTTGAACACGGGGGAAAGGGACTTAGAAGGTGAAGTCACAAAGTCAATTGTGAATATTGGCTGCTCTAAAGTTGTAGTTATGTTAAGCAAAAACAAGGTGAGCTAACCTGTAAAAAAATAGTTGACATTTCCAGCCTGGGTGCCAACTTTCCCATCTCAACTCTCTCTAGCAATTTACGACTCCATTCTCCTATATGTAAGACATCTGAAATTTGTTGGATTGCTTTAAGACTAGAAGTTGAAATTATATTCCCACCTCGAAGAAAAATCAGTACAGTTGTAGTTTCAAAATCATCAGTGACAGAATAATGGTCTGGAAGAAGTGTCAGGAGAGAAAGAGAACATGATCTGGACCAACAATTTGTACTTAGTCCCAACAACAACTGGGATCATTGCACAATAATCCCAGCCATGATTTTTGTCTGCAATTGCAGGCAACTAGTATTGTTTTCCAATTTCTTCCAACTCCCTGTTCCCATGATAGATGTTAATGTGCGTTTAAAAAGATTTCATAATAGAAGCTCAGGATGGTGGTTGAAATACAACTTTCTGAGTTTTAAAGAGAAGGGGGGGAAAAGGTCTTAAACGTGACCTCATGTTACATGATACTTTGCTAGCATGCACATGAAATTTAAGCTCTACAATATATTTAATATTAAAAATGTGTTCCAAGTTCTTTCAGCTCTCCTGAAAACTAGTGGGAAATACGGAGATTCTCCCCTTTTTTCAGTATGCACAGTCAAATATGAAATAGGTATTTGGTTTTCATTGAATGCTTGTTCAGTTTGTGTCTGACACCAAGTTTTTGTCCGTTGGTGGTTTGGGGAGCTGTGGGGTCTGAACTCTGAACTGCAATTCCATTCTTCATCAATGCAAAATATTTTCAAGGGCCTGAAGCATGATGATGAGCCACGCTTGCTCCTCCTTCTCAGCAAACAAATCACAGAAATGGGAGTATGTCACTATAGCTGATGACTAAATCATAATTATCAAGAATGCTCAATATTCTTTTTCTCTCTCATATGCTTAGAAAACGATGCCTTTTTAATCTATGAGAACTATAACTCCTTTTTCTGGTGGTGGACCCAAATTCATACAGAGTAGCTGACGTGGAAATATAAGTATACAGATACTCCTGCACATGTTCCTTATATAATGCACAAATATATTTTGTTTGACAGCACCTTAGTGCAAAAGCATCGTGAAAATGACAGCCCTTCCCTGGGGTCAGATCTTTACAGACAGGACAAAGCACAATTTTAGGCTTTGCTAGTAAGTTAGTTTTCCACAATTTAGAGAATTGTGATGTTTTCATTAATACGAAAAGTGCAGAAAAAACCCTTAGGAAACCACAACAGGACTGTGCAGAAATTAAACTGAAAAAGATAGATATGCAAGAGGTTTTTCCTATCTTGTGGGAAAGTATTTAAGCTAAATAACTTTAGCTTAAAGAAATAAATGTTATGAGGACCTTTATAAATATTTAGAGACTAATAATGCAGAAATACTGAACCACTAGATCTATTAAATGTTTATACTATAGCAAAGGCCTCTGGCTGACAATGGAGAGCAAATGAGAAAATCTCTCTGACAGCTAGACAGAGAAGCCATTTGCCTCAGCTTCTATCATAGCTATCTCTGCGCTGACACAAAGAGCAGTGTTTATGGAACCGTAGGAAGGAATTGCTGATCCTCAGCCCTCCAGAGGCAGCAGGGATCATGCCACTGGCCCGTGCTGCCCTCCCAGCCAGCCCTGATGCCCCAGGTGTCAGGAAGCTGTCTCTAAAAGGCTTTTGTTTACTGGGTTATTGACATGAAAGAGCAGTAGTAACTGGGACAATTTCCCATGTAAGTGAAAAATACGCATTTTTTCCCCCCCAAACAAGAGGGCAAGTCTCTGACACTGAGAGATCATCAGGGAGAGGATACCCAAGTGCATCAGTGCCAGGGTACAGAGTGCACAGAACAGCAGTGGCAAGCACCTGGAAATATTGCTGGCATTATGAAATCCAAGTGCAGGTGCAGATCAGCCTGTTTCTAGTTGCCTGCTTAGATATGGGTTTTGCAGACTGTCTTTCAGCAAATGTTCACTGGAAACTGTAATCCAGAAGTTTAAGCTTTACTTTTTACATGGCTTATTCCCTTCTTTATCAATATTGAGTAAGATTTAATGTAGGCAGGACCTTCCTAGCCATAGCTGGTAATTACAGTAGCTTGAGGAATGTTCTTGACATGAGACAGTTCTTTATAAAAAGCAGAAAAGGCACATGCATTTAAAAAAAAATTCAGGTACTTATTTATGAAGCTTTTTTTCCATATGCAAAGTTCACAAAATAATTAATCCTTGCAGAAACTTAGAATTACCAAGGAAAAATCATTTATGTTAAGCACTCTGTTCTGGGATTGATTTCCCTATACAGCAAAAAAAGAAAAAAAGAGAAATTTTGCTCATAGGACCAGGATTCATGGAAGCTAGTTTTCTGAGCAAGGATGTTGCGATGTCATCAGGTTCAAAGAGCAGCAGGGTAGTTGTCACCTTCACTGCCAAAGATATTGATGTCTCTGACTTCTTAAGCGCCAGTATGGCTGGACTGTGTGGGAGATTGTGTATTTGCTGCATTTTAGCTTACATCTGTAACATGGGATGTAGTGGATGTTCAGGTGCCTTGCTTCTTTTTTGTACTTGACTCCATTTCTTGGTGTACTGCTGACAAAAGCGAGATCAGAAGAGTTGGTGTTATCCCTGTCTGAGACCTGATCAAGTCACTTCATTCCCTCATGATGGAGTTTCAGAAAACTTTAGAGTTTAGGTGTTTGGCCTGAAATTCCTGTGGCTGGTATTTGGGTTATGTTTGGACTACTGTCACTGCCAGTGTGCACATGGTGTGAATGGTCCCTGTGGGGCAGGAATTGTCAACACCTTCTTGTGAGTCAACCTCTCCAATTAAACCCCATCTCTCCTTTCTTCCCAGGCACAGCCGCAGCCTCTCACCAGGGTCTCACAAGTGAGGTTATCAGCACCAGGTTATCCAGGATGCTCCTTGTTGATAAGCTTTTGTTTCTCCATCATCCTTTCCACTGGATTAGTTCATGGGTGCTAGAGCATTCGGGGAGTTTGTGTGACAGTGGGTATGATACACGCTGTTGGTACTTTGGACCCCAGCTTGTGTCAAGACCAAATTACACAGGGATGAGGCTGCTTGCAATGAGACCATAGCTGAAACATACTTGTCTACCCTGATCAGGGTTTAGCTTTGGATCAGCAATGACAGCCCGTTATGCAGTATTTTCTTCTGATGGGCAGTCTTAAATGCTTTGTATACATTGTTCTTAATTGCCTTCAGACAATGTGTCTGCTGCTGCTGCACTAAAGCAAAACAGCTCCAAAATACGAGTGGTGCTGGAAGTGAGGTTGAGAAAGCACTACTGGAACTGGGCAGGGGAGGGTTTCTGCTCTGTTTATTTGGGTCGAGCCTGGCTCACAACCACTGTGACTCTTCAGATTCACTTTTTTCTCCTGTTTCATGCCCATGTAGAGACTGTGAAATGACACAGATAGCAGGGCATTTTTAAGAACAAATGCATTGTAAATCATAGAGTCATAGAACGGTTTGTGTTGGAAGGAACTGTAAAGATCATCTAGTTCCAGTCTCCCTGCCATGGGCAAACATATACATATATTTTTTACCTGTGGAATTGTTTTATTTAGATTACTAGAAGAGAGATGAAAAAATCCATGCAGTTGTCCTTGCTTATGTTTTGGCTTTACATTTTTTCCTTATGTCAGCCTGGGTAATTGAAGTCCTTGAGGTCAATCTTATTTTCAGTCCCTCCTTTGCTGTGCAAGTCAGGGATGCTGCAAGGAGAACTCTCTTTTCAATCCACTGTTTTAATTTGAATTTCAAATGACGTGGATATGTTTCTGTTGGCCTTGAGTTTAACTGAAGGTTGTTTTAACAAATGGTAGGGCCAAGTTAAGGCAGCCACGGGGTTTTGGATCCCTTTGCTTCAGCTCTTGGGATATGCTGCTCCTGAAGCCTAGAGTGCAGAGTCTCCCTTGAGCATGGAACAGGGTGCAGGGTGAAGATTGCCCTGTGGCTGCCAGTGTTGATACCAGCCAGAACTGCAGCCCTGGGTGAAATTTCAGCAGCCACCACTGCTCTCCCACCTCCCAGTGGTTAGCTCATATGGCCAGAATTTCAGACAGTAGATATCTGCTTCATAAAAGAGGCTGTGCAAACAGAAGAAAATATTTTCTCAGTTTCCTGTATGCACCTAGTGACATTACTTTAATGGCACGAACTGTACAACACACATTATTCATGTCTGTTTATCTCTCTGGGGTTTGGCCTTCAAATTGTTTCGGTGTCATACGGCTGCAAGGATGTACTCGCTGTCCAGCGCAACTGAGAAGGAGCATAAATCTGTAGTTCGCCTTGGCCTGCAGACAGTGTTGAGTTCACTTTCTGACTGGCTGTGTTAATCAGGTATCCCACTCTTCCAGCTGCAAATCAGGCATTGTGATTAATACTCACAATGAGAGAGCTAATTACTACTGGCATGTAGCTGTTTTATGTTTCTCTCTTTTCTGGGAGCCAAATCCAACCATATGGAAAAATGTAGCTTAGACACTATAAATATGATTCCACTTAGACAGTCATCTCTTCTGTTTTCTGTTATCACAGCAGTGTCAGCACAAGCAAAACAATGAAAGTGAAGAGATGCTGTTGCAAATTTTATTATGAGTTTGAGGTCTTGGGACTTTTTTTTCTTCTTCAAGGACACTGTGTTAATCTGAAGAAAGAGGGCTTGATTTGTGTTCATTTATGCCTGCCACAATTATTTAAGAAATAACTTCAGTGATCATACTTGAAGAGCTCTGGTTCTTTAACTATTTCTGGCAGAGCTAGAAAGATAATGCTTTGTGCTTTGTATCATGACAACTTGTCTTCTCCAATAAGCCACATCTTAAACTGTGTCACTCCTCTCCACATTCAAAGTAGCTGTCTTCTGTTCATTGCTGTTGGAATGAAGCTGTTAGCTGTGCGTCTGCAGTGGAGCCAGCAGCAGCGAGGATTTCCACAGAAAGTGAAGGCTGTAGCAGCAACGTGCAGATGGGCACCAGGCAGTGGTTGAATCCAAACAGCTAGGAATGTTTGGGCAGAGCCACTTCTGATCTTAATACTGATCTTCACAGAACCTACCAAATAAAAAAAAATCTTCATTTGCAGACCCATTCACAAAGCTGGTGCTCTAGTATCAGCCACTGAAACTTTACTGACATGAGAAAGACACAGGCAAATGAAATAAAATGGGGAGGAGTAGGAATATCTCTTATCATATTCTGAATCTTTGCAGGATTGTTGTAAAGCAGAGACTGTCTTCTGAGAGCAGCAAACAGTTCTCCCCAAAGCCTCTTCTTTGTGTTCACTTTATTGTGTTGGGGTTTTAGACTCTTTTTTAACTATTTTGTCAAGCATTCATAGACTGGATTAGCAAATGTAACCTTAGAGCAAGAGGGAGATGTCAAGAATGGGTTTCCAAAACACTTTGTTGAAGAAGTTTAGGTGAGTAACAAGAGGGAAAGGACTTTGTGCTTCTGCTTCTTATGAAATCTAAAGGAGAGCATCCTGCCATAGTTTAGGGTTCTGAGGGAGTGAGAAAGTTTGGAAAGAAATAGAAAAATACCTGCTGCAGTGGAGGCAGGAGAGCTTTTCCTTTCTGTTTTACATGAATATTGTTGCAGTCTTGCCTTGCAATAGGTGTCTGAAATAGCTTTTCATTGGTCTTTTGAAGTAGTTGACCAACCTTCTGTTCCATAAGAGCATTTTCTTCTGGAATGCCTCATTTTCCTTGTGAAAGGTTTCAGAAACCACTCCTTTTACAGTGATTCCTATCCAAGCCTTAAAGCATATGCACAGCCCTTACACAGTTGCATCAATAGGACACAGTTTGGTTTGAGTATTTTTCCCCTCTTTAAGATGAAAGTTGTCAGAAACACCATGAAGTAAATGATGGTAAAACATAATTTAGTGCCAAAAAAAGGTTCTAATTCAATTGTCTCATCAAAAGTCAATACCATGATAGAAATTAAACTGCTGTGCTGAAACTGATGCAGAGAGCTCTATGACATCTCCTCATATCACCTTTCTGTCTCAGGAAATGCTTCCATAATCATTTCTCTTCTAAGGGTTCTGTTCAGTGTACTACTTCTTTTCGTGACACTTAACCCACTGGCGTTGTGTACTGTATGTATTATGCATTGCCTTTTGTGCATACCATATATTACGAAGAGCTTTCTATCCCTAAGGGTTTCTGCAGCTATTTCTGTGAGTTTGTCCTACAGGGCACTTTCATGAAAGTCATCAGTTAGCCTTTGCTATGAAGAAAGAGATAATAGTAACTGAAAGTAGGCCAAGCTCATTAGAGTATGATTAAAAGACAGATTTTTTTTTTTTTTTTTTTAATGCACTGAATGTGGTTCTAGTGGGTGGGCACTGGGCAGAAGTGGTGCTGGAGAAGTCACAGGTGATATGTCCTTGGTCACTCTGTCCTTTTAGTTATTTTATAGCTTTAATTGAATACTGACTCATGAAGACTACAGTGACCTTTAATTTCATTCAAGTGACTTTCTTTCATGAGTCTTAAAAAAGAAATGCCATGCATGGTCCTGCCTTTGCTGTCTAGGATGAATCTAGAGCAGATATTTGGAAGCATAACTAAGTTTGTTTCAAAGCAGGCTTGTAATTTGCACTCTATAATGCTGTATCTTCAGCTCTTTTGGGAACATGTATTTCTCCACTAGAAACAGAGGTTTTTCCCCCAGAAGTATTTTAGAACCTGCCTTGAGGTCCACAAGCTGGTGAAGTCCCAGGCTGGCCCAAGGACCTTGGCATGAGGACCTGGTCCCTGTCCCTTGGTGGGAGCTCTGCGCTCCCTCCTTGACTCTGGTGAGGCTGTAGGGTCAGTGAGACCCCCTACCCCCACTTGCACCTCTTCTTCTGTCAAGGCAGTGACCTGCCTGTTTTAGTGTCTCAACTGAGCTGGAATAGCAGAGTTGGCAACTTCGTCTCCATGGCTGAATTTGAAAACAATTCATCAGATGCTGTTTGAGTAGTAAATGGTCAGTACAGGCACCGTGTGGGGCCTGGATTCCTGCAGCCCCCAGGTGTTCAGCTGCCACCTGCAGCCCTCCCTTTATTGATTGCTGTGGTCTCTACAGACCACAGTCCCATGCTCCACATGTGACCGCCTTGGTGACCGGGAGAGTTTTTCAGGAGGCAGGACTGGGTAAGGTATCTTTTATTTCACCAGCAAACCCAGAGAAGTTGTCAGGCCTCACACTGCTCTACTTCGTCAATCAGAGGCAAGTAGGAAATTACAGACTGTAGACTCTGGCTTAATTAGCCACCTGCTATTCTTGTCCTCTTGCATCTACAGTAACTATTTATACACATAAGACTACACACAAGACTGAAGCTCTCTATTTTTCCTTGACCAACAGTAGTCTTCCCATGTAAGGTGGAAACTCGCCTTAGTGTTTGAAGCACACACTGGCATTTTTCCCTCTTTTTAATTATCCATATTTCACTGGTCACCATGATCATCACAGTTTGTACTCCAAGGGATTCCTTGGAACCAGATAATTTCCATAAGTACACAGCATTTAAATGCAACTTGCTATCATGTCTCTCTTCCCCTCCGTTCTCCTTAGATGTAAAGGAGCATCCCACTATGGCCTTACCAAGGAACGGAAGAGGCGTTCCCAGGACTGCTCTCCGGACCATGGCTCCAGCTTAGCAGTAGCTGCCCTGGGCCCTGAGCTCTCAGCAGCTGCGGCCATCGCCTTAATGACAGATGAGCCAGGGCTGGTGAACCCGGCCTTCAGCCCCACCTCAGAGGACAGCCAGCTGGGCAGCAGCCCCGGAGACCTGCACCGCAGCAACCGCAACAGAAGTAAGAGCCAAAAATGATGGCTTCAGAGCCTCGTAGCCCCTTTCAACATTCATTTTTCTGTTAAATATATGTCACTGGAGGATTAAAAAAAAAAAGAAAAAGGGGTGGGGGAAGCAAAAGCTTTCATTTTACATGGTTCATCAAATTGCACACTCAGTGACCTAACAGATTTGAGGTGAAAAAAAATGGCTTGGCCAGGGGCAGCATCAAGCTAAAGATGGTCTAGCTGCACACATGAAAGCTGCAAATCTTTAGAAAGATTATTTAGGCAAGTCAGCTCAGTTGGAGGATTAAATGTTATGTGTGATGGGCTGGGGAGATGGTGTATCTGGGTAATGTGTCTTCACTAATGCTTGGTGGCCCAAGTAACCCCCACAGACATGGACACCTACCCAAAATCCTGTTGGGAACTGTGTTTGGCAGTTGCCAAGTATTTTCAGGAAAAAAAACCCTTAAAATTTGCCTTAGGACCTTGGGGGACATCTACCAGCTTCTTGGGAAGGTGCAGCTCGGAGGAGCTGGTCCTGCTGAAAAACAACAGTCAGGGACAAGCTGCATCAGGAAACTTTGCTTTGATCTTTCACCTTGTGACACTGCACCTGTCTCTGATGAGTGTCATATTTGAAAATCATGGCCTGGCCAGAGGCAGACTCAGAAGTGTTAATGGTGAGTTCAAAGCATGTATTTGAGGATTCTGAAGTTAAAATGGAAAGCCGACCTTGTGTGCCACCAGTTGCATATTAGGAAAATGGACGAAGGGATGAGAAAGACTAGGAAATGAGAAGCACTATCCTTTTGTTGTGCCAGGGTTTGGAGAGGCGAGGAAAGGAAGGGTGCAAGAAGAGAGCACCAGAATCTCAATAAATTCTGTCAGTTTTATTGAGTGTAGAGGCCACAGTCTGGTTTGAGGGAATGTTGTGTTATTAGATTACAGTGTTTGGCTAGCATGCAGAGCTGGAACAGACGGAACAGCAACAGCCATGAAGATATCTTTAGCAGGATGGAAAAGAATTACATGTTTTGAAAGTATTATGACTTTTCTTTTGTATTGCCTTACTCGACTCAGAATATGTGATTTTTTGATCCCTTCCACCTGACAATATTTGAATTTTTTGACATGAACTAGTTAGCAATTGTTGGCGGCTTTGGAAGCATTGCAAGGTTTTGAGGCAGTAGTAGTGGGGATTTTTTGAAGAAGAGTTTTTAACGACTTCCAGCTTTTTTTGGTCAAACACGTATAGCTTGGGAAGGGCAGTGCTTCTTCCTTTTCTATGTATTTTTCACAGGATTGCTGCTGATTCTATCTTGATGGAGGATTATTCTTTCCAAGGCTACCACACTCACAGGAGATTTCTCCATGTGGTTGGCCATACAGACAGGAAGGTGGCAATTCGAGGGTGTGGGACTGAGGTAGGGTGATTGTACCCAGATTCTGGTGGGTGCAGCTTTGAAGTATAAGCAGGACTCAGGCAAAGGTGAAGTACAGGCAGCCTTGCTGCTGATGTTATATCCCATCATATGCTGAAGGCTGCAGAAATGCTGTGGTCCTAGACCAGAACTGCTGAACTGTATTGATTTGTTTTTTTCCTGCTGTTGCAGCTCGACACTTTGAACGTTCCACTATAAGAAGCAGATCTTTTAAAAAAATAAACAAGGCATTCAGTGTTCTTCGAAGGACAAAAAGTGGAAGTGCCGTTTCCAACCAGACTGACCGGGAAAGGGAGACTATTGGAAACTCTGCTGCTGGAGAGGAAGGTAATGTTTTGTTCATCTTGTGTTACCACTTAAAATGGGGTAGGGGACCCTATCCACATGGGAACTGGATATCCATGACTGACATGCCTTTCATGTGGTGGGCTGTGCGTGATTAAAACAAACAAGCCAGAAAATGCAATCTTTCCTTATTTTCTTCTTTCAAAAGATGTTACTGACTGGCAGGCAAGAATACTGCTGGGGTGTGTGGGACCTCACATAGGGCTGTTCTGGTAACAGCCTGCATGCTATAGCCAGCCCAGTATCTAGCCCACGGGATGTGGGATCTGGGCGTCTGGGATCTATTACTGGAGCTGTCATTGATTTGCTCTGTAATTTTGTTCAAGTCTCTTCATTGGCATGTGTCTGTCCCCCTAAAGCAAATGGATCACAATAATCATACTTTAGAGGAACTTAATGAGTTTTGGCTAATGCTTATGAAGATTCCCAGTGGGAGGATGGTATGAAGGTGCAAAGTACTGTAATTATTCCAGCATTTCTGTGGGCTCCTTTATTACCTCAGCCAGGCAGGTGATGAGGTAAGAATGCTCTGCTCTTAAACGGCAGGGAGAGGCAAGTTTGTCTGATGTATGTCAGGGATGAGGGGTCTGGCAGGTAGTAACACTTAACTTTTGGCATTCTCAAAGCAATAAGCAAATGTTACTAATCAGTTTGGACCATAATTATGAAACCAACACTGGCATTCCTGCATCAAGAGGAAGTGATGATAGAGTGAGGATCAATGTCTTAATCAAGGTCTTCACTGAGCTTATTATTCCTTTTCTTGATGCCTCAGCACCTCATGTCTCTTTCCAGACCAAATGTCCAGGATGCAGGCTTTAAGAATACAAAACACCCAACTTGCTTTTGCTCTGTATTCAAGTTGTCGTTGAAACCCGCACAAAATGAGGACAAAAGGCTGCCAAATGCTACTTTCAGGCATCATTGTGATGCCCTTGTGAATAGTGGTGAATCGGAGAACCATGTTCAATATTCTTCTGTTTTATCTGCTTATTCCTCCAGGAGAGTTTCACTATTTTACTGTGTTCTTGGTACTTACTCTCCTACTTCACATACTTGCTGAGAGAGCTGGAATAAAACCTGGTAATTCAAAATTGTGAACCTTTTCCATAAAAGGGATGTGAATATAGTCCTTGACCTGGAAACATCATGAATAATTTTACTTTATTTTTAACAATTTTGATTATTTTTGTTATTAAAAATAATATTTTATTATTTTTCCCCAAGTAAAGTTTTGCAAGTAAGTTGTTTATATCTCTGTTTGAGCAGGCAGATATATTTCTCATTCCATAGCAACTCTTCAATCCACTATAAGCAAAAGCTTGTCTTTTTTCAGAATGAGTGAAATTCTCCATGCCTCAAGTTCATATTTTTCAAAATACATCTCTTCAGGATGAGATACAGACAACTTTCTACCTAGACATATAGCTGACATTAGTTGGAGCTCCACTGAAAGCTTGGCTTCATGTCCAGAGTGTGCAGATGATCTGGATATAAACAGCACCTATCCAGTAGCCCAGTGCAGTCCAGATGTTAACAGAAGTTAGCAGAAAGGTGTGAAGATGGTACTGGCCTTTATACTTTCACCAAATGAAAAGCATTGTTGTCTCTATAAGGGATGTATAATGGCAATCACTCTGGGGCCCTAGTGACAGTGTCAAGATTGTCATTCTCTCCTTGGCTCTGCTTGTGGTTTCATTCCTCTGCACCAAGCATGCCTGTAAACTTCCAAATGTATTCTGCTGCACTGGAAAAACCAGGTAGGCGTATAATTACTTAATAAGCAGTTACTCTTAAGTATGAGATCACAGAAGCTGGGTACCTAAATTACTTTATTAATTACATTTGCAAAGAATGCATCTTGATTACACAGTTCTGGAATTTGATCTTAGAAAAAATGCAAGCAAGTAACTTGCAGCAAATACAAATACAACTTGAACAAAGATTTCTATTCAGTCCTTTGCAACAGGTGTTTTGCATAATGGCATCTCAAAGGCTTTCTCTGTTTCTTCTTGTTAGAGGAGGAAATGAATGTACTTCTTTCTGTAGCAGCTATCATCATCCTGCCAGCTGGAGGCTGGTTTTCTTCTCCAGTTCTGTAGGTTTTTTTCTTTTATTCATTTTTTTTAATCCTCAGCTGCTCTGAGTAGTCTGCAGCTAGACTTCTGATTAGAGCTGTTGGTCAATCTGTAGGGATAGCTGCTGTGTGCTCTGCCCTGTGCTCACTAAAGGTGTTGCCTGTTGAAGAAAAGGGAGCCCCACGTGTCTGTCTCACCATTGCCATGCCACTCTCCTGAGAATGGAGGTGCTCCTGTGGGAGTGAATGAGGAGGTTCCTGACTTTGCAGGTTCCCACACCCAGTGGGAAAGCTGCTGCTGCCTTGCCCAAATTTTCACAGCTTTGTGTCTGGGACCATCTGAGAACACAGCTCAGACATGCCTCATTGCTCCAGGAGATCGGACAGCACCTCACCAACTCTCTGGTGACCCCTTTCCTCACCAGGTTTAGTCAGTGCATGAGCAGAATAAAGCTGAGTCTATGCCAGCCTCGCAGTGAGCACACAGTGATATAACCCCTTCTTGCTCATAACGTCTCCCTGATAAAGGAGCCGTAAGATCACCGGGCAAAGCTCAATGTATAATTCATCTGACTCCAGTTTTCAGAATTCCCCCATCTTAGTTCACATGTCTCTGTTTAATCTGTGTTTTGCCTGTATTTAGGTCAAAGGAGCTCTGAGAATGAACACCATAACAAGTACCTATGTATTATCTTTCAGCAACCCTTCATGCAGAATGTGTAGGTGCCTTTAATCTGAAGCTGCTATGTTTGTTGAGCCAGTGCTTGGTTGCAATGTGACTGTGAGGGTGCAAGACAAAATAATAGTTTCTGATGTGGGAGAAAAAATACTCAAATTCTTCTTAACTTGAAGTTGAATCCAGTACTGGTTTTAGAAAATTCGTTGACACCTAGGGACATTTTAAAATATGATGTATAATATCAAATGTGTTTCTGTTATGATTACAGCAGAGAAATAGTTACAGTCTAATACTATCTTATACCTGGAGCTGGTAGCCATCCTGCACTGTGGAGATTACTTCATGATTTATGTTTGTATCCTGTGGTTTGATTTGTTTAAACAATGTTATATGTGCTCATTTTGGATTTAAATGATTCAGGCTTTCTTTGTTTCTCTGTTGAAAGGTTTTTGTGACATTTTCAGTAGAGAATTGTTAAATGTCCAAACCAAAGAAAATGTTAGAGGAAAATGAAAAGTACAAACACGAATGAGAAAATATTTGGGGGAAGGAGGTGTTAAGGTTTTCTCATTTTAATACTTTATTATTTGTAAAATCCCATGCAAAGAAATATTTGTGTGTAGTCAGCACCCAAGCTTGTGATATTTATCTGAGAGCAATTTCATTAACAGCATTTACAGCTACAAATCGCTTGCCAGGTCTGAAGCAGAAGTTCAGAAAGTTTAAAAGAAAGAGTTTCATTCTGAGATGTGAGGGAAGGTGACAGGGACATGCTTTCGGCACTGATGCATTTAAGATGTAATATCTTCTGACTAGATCTACTAGTGTAAATGACCTTGACAATCTACTTAAATGATAAAATATCTCCAAGCAAAGATTGCTCCAGCTTTGCTATGCTTATTTGTATCACTGTGCTCTTAGTTTGGCTTTACACCTTAAATTCAGTTCCAAGAAAGACTATAGATATATATACTCTTTACTCAAACTGATCTACAAATACAAGTTGTAAACCAGCTAATGTTTTAGGAGGAAAGAATTTGCAGGTACAACTGAAAAAACCTCCATACAATTTTACAGTAAAAAAGCTGTGTTTTTGACTTTGAAAAACATTCATTGATTTCATTTTGCAGTCAAGCCATTGTAAAAGAAGTTTAATTTATGATTGCTTGAGGATGGAAAATGTTTTTCAAAGTCAAACTCAGTCTCATAGTGGGTGCTGTTCTACCATCTGTTACTGCTTTGCAGCAGTCAAGACCAAGGCAGCCCCAGCAGGCACTGGCAAAACCACAGAACAGGCTTCTTTCTTGTACTGTTCAGTGTGAACCCTGCTGTATTTTTGAAATACATATATATACACATACGTATATATGATTGATAGATAGATAGATACTATAAATATTTCAATGTTTGGAAAGTACATGAAGAAAAAGAAGGTAAGTGAAACACTGATGGTATCAATGATTTCATGGCATTAAGGCTCTCTAGGTGCAGAAAAAATGTCATTTATTCAGCACCAGAACAAGACAGTGCAGCCCAGCTTCTTTCTCAGGAAGGCTGTACCCCACAGAAATCCCACACTGTTCCTGTTTTTCTCAGATTTGATTCAGTTGCCGTTCTGATTTCCCAAAACAGCTGTTACAGAACTGGTTCAAAGTACTCTGCTCTGGAATGATGAGCCAGGCAATTTTCAGAAGAAAGAGATTGTCTTTGCAGCATTCCCTCTACTGCAGACTGATAAATTTGCCTGCTGTAAATAAGAGCCACAACTCTTTAGAGACACAACTCAGCAACAGTTTCATTTTAGTTCTTTTGGGACTCCTTTGGTGAGAGGAATTTCCAGCAGCAAGAAGAGATACTAGAACTGGCATTGCCTTCTACCTGCCCCTCCATAGGAGCAGCATCACAGAAGAATTAATGGAAGGCATTAAATCAAAATGATGGCAAACCTCTGGGAGAATGAAATGATAAATGAAAATCTATTGGGACGGAAAAGCTGCAGAATAAAGTTCCCCACCAGCACAAGGGCATGTGACATTCACAGACACATGAATTTTCCAAGACTAGGTTACACAAGCTTAATTTAAATTCTGGTGTCCAGATGCTGGGAAGCATGAGTGTGTGTTCCTGCAGATAGTCCTATTTGTGGGGGTGAGCTGGCACATTAGACAGGCCACCTGATCTAAATGAGGACTTGCAACCACAGATACAAGTTTTGTTTACAGTGGCCTTTGATTAATCTGGACTCAAGAGTCACAGCAAATATTGCACATTGTCACACTGAATCCTGGGAATGAATGCAGAAGTTACCCTCGTGGCAGCACTATTGAAGGAGCATGATACACACAGAAGTCAGCAGAAACCTGAGCACTGAAGGAACACTACCATTAAATATTATAAACTGTGGGGAAAAAATAGTAAGCATACTTAAAATTTTGTAATACTCTGTCATGGCCACTATACTAACAAATGCTCAGTGACCCATGTTGTGCCAGATAAGTGGAGTTCACTGTGCAAACCTAGTCTCTCCAATGTTGTTACCATAATGGGATGTGTGAAAATATCGATAAAATTGCACACTAGTAATAAGAGAATACTGCTTGAGAAAAAGCCCAAATAATCTTTCTGAACGCAGGTGACATTTTATTATATTGACAGATTCAGAATGCTCCACACAACCCCCAGTGACAAAAACACAACACTCTGTGGGAAAACCTGGAAGAATCACCAAAAACAAGACAGAAAGTTTCCTTCTTTCTAGATTCAGCAGCTCTTCGATATTTAAGGACTGGAAATATAAAATGGTAAAGAAAGGTATGCAATACTCCTGGGTTTTCCTGCTCTGGAAAACCTGACCAAAAAAAAAAAAA